>MCJB01032534.1:42936-80585 GCA_002018475.1 Nicotiana obtusifolia | reverse complement strand
ATATATATATATGTATATATATAAAATATTTGTACACTTACGGTGTACATAATTCACAATATCGATCATTTGTTGTTGCATTTTCTTAACGATATCGTTTTTTCATTCAATAAGACATTATATAAGAGAAGGAATTAACTCCTTCATAGAATCTTTTAAAAATGAATGTGTGTGTGTATGTGTGTGTGTATGTGTATATATATATATATATATAATATTTTGTACACTTACGGCGTACATAAGTCACAATATTGATCATTTGTTGTTGCATTTTCTTAACGATATCGTTTTTTCGACACACACATTCATCATTCAAAAGATTCTATGAAGGAGTTAATTCCTTCTCTTATATAATGTCTTATCGATCGTTAAAAAAATGCAACAACAAATATATATATATATATATATATATATATATAAACTTAGTATCGCTTCGATGGAGCTACAGGGAGGATTACTAAGGACTTAAAACCCTGTCAAATTCTAAGTTTTTTCAGTAAACTCTAAGCCACGGTCTTGCCTGCTAAACCCTTTCACAACGTCCATCTTGGCTTAAAAACGGGTTCTGCGAAGACCACCGATTATGCTGCCATAACCAGAGCTTACTTTCTAAACTTAAAACTGCCTGGTTTAACCTTTAACCTAAGCCGCATCGGAAAGGTACAGTATTGAAATTAATACAAAAGCATGCCACAGAATAGCTCAAGATTCCTAAGTTTAACACTTAAGTATTTAGCCTATCATTTAGGCTAAATATCCAAACAAGAAAATAGATATTAAATGCAAGAAAAAATTATACCTGAGACCTCCGGTTGTGGCCAATAAGCCTCTTGATTTTTATTAATACACAGACTTGATTACAGAGAGAGTTTTTAAGTGAGAGAAAGAGAAACTACAGAATGCCTAAAGAAAAGCCTACCTATAAACTTAGTATCTGTTACTATTCTGAAAATGGCTCTGATACCAACTCTCTACTGGATCGCTTCCTATATTTTACATATACACACACACACACACACACACACACACACATTCATCATTCAAAAGATTCTATGTCTTATTAAATGAAAAAACGATATCGTTAAGAAAATGCAACAACAAATGATGGAGAAAGGCGTATCGTCTAAAGAGGTGAAAAAACATGGATTCGAGAAATTAAGAAGAGAATGGTGTTGCTTCACTTATTTGCTTAAAACAAAAATATAGATGATATTTTTACGTGACTTTTGGTTTAGTATCTGATAACTTAAGCTTTATAAAAGGTCTTTAAGATTGAAGTTATAATTTGTTCTGTTTCGATTATCTTTTGAAAGGAACAAAATAGTATACTAACTTAAGAGAGGCCTAATTTACTAGTTACTACCAAGACTAGTACTCAAATAATGTACTTAATTGTACAAATTATTAGCTTTTTATAAATAATAATGTGTGGCTTCAAAAGTAATGAATGTTTGAGCACTCATAACCCACAACATACATCCCACTGATTAAATATGAGTTGCTTGAGAGTTAAAAATTCTAATTCTTTGATGCTGTTAATGTATAAAAATTAAACTCAACAAATATTCTAGCCATGACATTGCCGAAAATATTCTAGTTGCATACACACACTGCTGTTGTATATGGTCAAAGAAACCGCGTCTTCATGGTTAGTGATATATTGTATAACCAAAATGTTTGCATAAGCTTCAATATTTATCCTCTGACAAAATTGAATAAAGATTAAAAGTTAACTTCAAATTTTCATTTAATACCAAGGCAGATTTTGACATTATCATCTTTGCTAGTCTCAAATCAATCATTACACAAGTACTAAAGGTTTGTACTAGCCTAGAGAACCACCATAAAAGAGTTCTAAGGAGTACATACAAAAATTTAGTACTCCACAAAAACATGCTGCCGAGTTCGGTAAGCGTGAAACAAAAATCTAAAAAATAAGCTAGACGCTAATATAGAAATCAAAAAGCTAGACCGCATTTCTCTTGCAAAGTTTCAGTAACTCTTGGACAACTACATCGATCTCTTCATCTCCTTTGACTCTTATTGTTTCACTCATCTTCTTTGCTTTTGCCCTCACATCTTCTCCCCTCATATCAAGAACAACCCTATTGATCATTGCAGCTATTTGTTCTCTCTCAAGTTTGCCATCCTTGTCCCTTACAACTTCCAAGCCCACCCCTACTTCTTCCACAAGCCTAGCATTCAATGGCTGGTCAAGATGCATGGGCATGGCAATTATTGGAACGCCGAATTTCATGCCTTCCATCACAGAATTCCATCCACAATGACTGACAAATCCACCAATATTAGGGTTTCCTAATATTTTAGCTTGTGGCGCCCAATCTTCTACCACCATTCCCCTTTCCCCTACTCTCTTGAAAAACCCTTCGGGTAATGCTTGTTCAAGTTTGAGTTTTCCGCTCTTTGGAAACCTCACAACCCATATAAAGTTAACCCCACTTTGCTCTAGACCATGAGCAATCTCTTCCCTGTCTTCCTTTGTAAGGAAATATTCACTACCAAAAGAAACAAAAACGCTAGATCCTTTTTCTTTCTGGTTCAACCATGTTAGAATTTGTGAGGAATTGTCATCTTCACTGGTAGGTTCTTGAACAAGTGGACCAACCGGAATGATTTTCTTCTTAGTTAACCTAGATAAGTAGTTACTATATTTACCATCAATTTCCTTAAAACCCTTGATTAAAACAATGTTAGAAGATCGTCCAAAGCACAACTTAACACTAGTATTATCTTTCTGTTGTTGCTCAGTAGGCTGCAAATCTTGATTTTCGAGCATGCGAGTGATCTCATAGTCACGATAATAAATAGAGGGGAAGGGAAACTTTGAACTAGGGTACCTGAAAGTGTGAAACATGTATGAAAACATGACAGAACTGCTAGTAACAAACACAACTGCAGGAATATTATTCTCCAATGCAGCCCTTGGAGCCCATGGCTGAAGCAAATCGTAAAGAAGCAAGTCAGGCTTGATAGTGTTGACAATTTTAGTGAACATTGGATTAGACATCTTGAATGCTTTCTTGAGTGTGGACATGAGATGTGGTGGGAGGCCATTGGTTGTGTGGTAATGAGGAGGAAGATTTGAAAGAGATGGAAGTCGAAGTTCAACAAGATAAATTTTTTCAGTTAAGTTTTCATTAATGAGATTTTGTTTGATGGAAGTGAAATTTGCTGGAGTGGAACATAAGTGTATGTTGAAGTTTCTTGTAACAAGCTTTTTTGCTAACTCAAGAAAAGGAGAGATATGTCCATGTCCTAACCATGGAAACATCAAAACACGGATTGGCCTTTGGTTCTCCATTGGAATATCCATATTGAATCGAGAAACTGTTTTTCACTCTTTATTCTCTGATACTACTACTAGTGTTGTGGATGAACTGATTTTGTGATGGAGAGCCTTACAACTTATAACGAACGTCGTCATTGTTATTATGGTAACTGTTCATATGAATAGAAAATGGTTTAAAAGTGGAAACGTTTTGCCTAAAATATGTAAAATGAAAAGAGAAAAGCTACCGAAGATACCAGTGAAGCTCATTTACTGCCTAAGGATCCCATTTCTTGCCTTATAATATAGTATTACCTTTATTCGTTGATCTGTTTCCTTATTTGGAAAAAGTAATTAAGACAATTGTAGAGAGAGAAAACAAAGAGTTGGATTTTATTGTTAAAAGTATATGAAGCTACCAAAATATTTTGACCATCAACTATTGGTGCAATGTTAGAATCTTAATTAGTTAATTAGCTAGTATACTTTAAATAAATCCAACTTGTCATAGAACGACTTCTCTAAGTTATTTACTTCTATTCTATGTGCGAAAACCTTAACAGCCCAATTTTTTTTTTTTTTTGAAGAACTACTTTTTCTTATTTGTCACATCTGCTGCAGTATCTTGATCGACAATGCCAGTTGTTCAAACGCACCTGTATTATGGTAAGCCATTTGCCGAAATATTTTTCTTTAAGTCAATTAATTATATCTCAAACCCGAAATAGTTGAGGTCAATTATAAAATTCTTCTGTAGAACCTATCATAAAATATAAATTACATAGGTGCATTTGTAGTTTTGACTCAGAATATCTATAACATTTAACTTTAGTCCATTTTGATAAATTCTAACCTCTTTGGTTTTGATGTTGTGATAGTGTTTAAATTGATAGTAGAAGAAAATATGGGATTCTCTTGAAAACAGTTCAAGCTCTCAGAGGTCTGAACCTTTCAATCAAGGCCTCTGGGTTTGCAAATGTTCATGTGCTGACAAGAAATTCAATGGAACTTTAAGGTCTTCCGCGCCTGAAAAATCTAAGTCCGGAGATTCAAGGGAGGGCTCTTCCGTCTCTGAATATATCCCATTTGGTAAATTGGCATAAAGTGTCATGGTGATGCCAAGTACAAGAAGAAAAACTCAGTTCCGAGGAGGATATCTAAAAACCACTGCCAAGGATGCCAATGCGAGTAATTCCCTTTTTTGTTAGCTGTTTGGTTTCCAATATCTAATTTTAATTTCCATAACTGGAAAACTAAAATACATATTATTTAATTCTTTGCTGGCTTCGACAAAAATATAATGAATCAAATGCCAAAAGTAGCAAGTCATTAATAAGAATATTGCATAAGCAAAAGAACGGTACAGTAAAAGTGATGCAGGCATGCAACTGGAGGGGATAGAAAGCAGAAACAAATAGCAATTTTCTTAATATTTCCGACCATAGTCTTTGAAATCTTCCAAAAACTCAAATATTAGTAATCAGTTGCAATTCATGCTCCAAATGATGGGAAATTAAACATTAGATATGGTTGAGTTCTTGTGTATATATATGTGTATTGTCATGTAGTTCCGGCTAATCTGAATCGAAGAATGTACTTCAACATGGAGTTTCTTCTCTCCAATTTATAAGTTTCAAACTTACGGTATTACTCATGAGTTTTTGGCTTCACGGATATTATTGTTCAGAAATTTTATGACAATATTGGACGGTCCAATATTGTTGAAAGTATCTGCAGAGTTTGGATTTCAGAGTTATGAAGCCGGTTCGGAGAAAATTTTAGTTCATTTAAATCTGTTGAGAAAAGCAAAACTCATATTGTACTAAATATTTATTAGTACAAACTTTATTCATCTGTCAACTTTAAACAGTCATTACTAGCGGCATAATAACTTATTGCCTCCTCCATGTAGCAATATAAGCTTCACTATCATCCTGGCTTCCTTTTTGGCTGTAGCCTGTCATACTTATATTTTTCTTCTTTATAACTACTCTGTTTGATATGATTTACTTTTATCCCTGTTACATTTTTCTTAATTTATCTCATGCGAGAAGATAGTATTAATATATCATATCCCTGTTCTTTATGTTGCATTTTTTTCTAATTTATCCCATGCGAGAAGAAAATATTAATATATCAAGATTAACCGTTGTTATAGTATTTGTGATTTAGAATATCGACTATCGCATTTTAATTGTCATCTTAGGCATTGTTATATAGCTGTTCGTTCGTAATTGGGACTACCAATGAGACATTTTTAATTGCTTACGGCCACAGCGAGATATTTTACTTTTTTCACTTCTTTTAACAATTGCAAATGGACTATAATCTATCGTACATATTCTTCTTTATTAATCTGAGCCTTTAATAATTGATAGTTATGTATGATTCATTGATAAAACTAAGGAACAAAAAGCTTATTGCAGTTAACCCGAGTAAAATATTTTACAGAAGAGGCTCATTCTAAGCTGATATACTATTCTAGATACACAGACTTAAAAGGCTAAAACGTTTGCCGAAAAAACTACTTTATTTTGATTAGTATCCTGCCTGTTCTAAATTTCCTTACTTGAATTTTCTATCTTTATATTATTTGAATAGAAGAAAATTTAAAAAAACAAATTCGATTACCTAATGAAATATATCAAAATACTAAAAGGCAAGTATTTAATAATAAGTACACTAAGAGATATATGTATTAAAGTTACGTTCACACGCGTACACACAATCTTTTTTTTTTTTTTAATCTTTTTGGTAAATGTGCTAATGAGAAATACAGTTATTTGGTAAATTTATTAATGTTGTACCGCGCAATGCGCGGGCTATATCGCTAGTTTATATATAACTGAGAAACACTAACTGATGGGACGACAAAATTGTTCTTATGGGATAGCTGATGTCAAGCTTTTTTGTTTTTTCTCTTATTAAAATAAACAAAACATATAATAAACTTTGTTTATGGATTTTGGCCTTCGGGCCATGATCATTTGCAAAATTGCCTATTTTTCTTAAAGAAAGTTATTTTTAACCATTCCACATTTTCATTTACAAATTGTCAATTTTTTTGTATATCGGAGTCATTTAATTTTATTCATTGAACGACAATGTTATTCAGATCTAATCCTACGAAGAAGTTATTCCACATTATAACACCCACTCTTGCATAGCATTTAATTCGGCTTTTTTCTTCTTTAATAGTTTACTTTAACGTGAGGGTTCTGGTTGTAATTATCTTTAAGCCTATATTTTAACCATTTACTGAAGTAAATATAGACAAGTTTATCAGACAAGTAAAGTAATTTGTATTGGGTCGTGGATGCTGGTAAAAATATCCGATCCGAAGAGTTGTTAAACATGGCACCGACAACGGTAAACAATCAAATCTGAATTGAACCATATCGCTCTTCTTTCTTTCCTCGCGAGCAGGAAACACACTAGCAGCGTGTGTTGCGTGATTTTACTGTGTTTTTTGCACTTGATTGAATGTACAGTTGACCGGAAGATAACTTCAATTCGCCCTGCCAGCAGATGGGCGGCGTGCTTATCTTGTGTGACGAGGAATGTGTCATATAACAAAAGATCAAAATCTATACTTTGATAACTGTTTAAAAGAACGATTTCACACTATATCACTTATTTAGTAATACGACAAGCATTAATTGATAACATCATAAAATAGTAATTAAGATTCTATTCATAGGCAGGGACGGACCCACGTGGGACCAAGAGGATTTATATGAACCCGCTCCGTCAAAAAATTATAGTATTTTATATAGATTATATTCTACAAGTTTGGATACACTGAACCCACTTTACCAAAGGTCAACCCTTTTACAAGTGGTTCAGCGGGTTCAAAGTTTCTTTGAGGTCCAGTGTTCGAGTCCTAGTTGCATCTAATTTTTGCTATTTTATGTATTTTCTTGATTCTGTATTTTTTGTTCACATATATTTTCCACATGTGAACGTACAACGGTACAAGTCCATCAATACTAACGCAAGCTCCGTTAGTTTATTCCCCTCCTACTTCATGTGTTTCTTTTTCTAATCTTTGTTTTCTATTTTATTTTTTATTTTATTTTACAAAAAATAAATCATCACTGAGCTTTAGTTTAAATTTGATGTTTTTACTCAAATCAAATAGTAAGAATTATATTATATTGTCTATTTTTCTTCAAGAAATCAAAATTATCTAGAAAGATCTTACATATATTTTGATAAAATATGTAAGTGAAAAAATTGATATTATTTTTTTGTTAGTTTATCTTAAATTAGTTTATGCTTAATTATTTATTGTGTTACACTATAATTGTCAATTTGTTTTACAAGTTCTCTTCTCTTATACTTAGTTTCTATTAGTTTATATGTATCTCTTTTTCTTGTTGTCTTTTTTTTTTTATTTTTTGTAAATACAACTTTATCAAAAATAGATTTGAGGTAAATTCTCTCCAATACTTTATTAATTTTAGCAAAATTTTAAATTCTCTAAGGTAAAATTATTAGATTAAATAGATATATTTAAATATTTTTAGTTAAAATAAATTATTTTTTTAAAAATTAAAATTTTTTTGCCCAGCATCTTTTTAAGAAACGGTGTCGACCTCAACTTTTATAAAAATTTCATTCTGTGGTAGCGTTATAAAACAAAAAGAAAAAACAAAGTGTTGCATAAATCTGTCTTGTTGGGCAGAGTAATATCCCAATTGTCAATTAATATCTTTATATACTATAACTCACTTGTATAAAATTCTGAATCCTCCACTACTCATAGCACATGAGCAATACTTAACTCAACTAGTAACGTAACTAAGGCTGACTTTCGGAATTCTAAATCTATTAAGGTTGCCCTAATCATGGACTAACAATGGAAACTATATAAATCCTTCGGGTAGTGCCTGATATAAAACTAGAAGAAAAAAGTTCTGTAATTTAATTCACTATAATTGCCTTTTGTAAATTGTAGTATATTTAATTCCAAACGATCTCCTTTCTTACCATAAGCTAAAGAGTTATTGCCTTAAGAGGCATTCAATTAATAAGCTGAAGCAAATGCAGAATCAATGTACAATATTATGATAAAATATTCATTGAAAATCATTCAATTTTACCGTTAGATTGTTCTGTGCAAACTAAATCCATCTCGGCCATATAAATTTGCTTAAATGTGCATTTAAACTATTTTATATTATTGGGTATCAATGTATCCGTACTCTAATTCTGTCTATGTTAAGCTGACGTTTTTATATAGTTTTTTTTCTACAGCTGAAAAGATTTTTAAAAAAAAATATATATATATATATATATATATATATAAGGTGTTTTGTTTTTTCGTCAAAGTTAACTTTAGTTATATTATTGAGGAGGTGCAGGGGCATATTAGATGAACGGATAACGTCCACTCAGATCCTGTATATTTGTCTAAAAAATTATTAAATATGTACAAATAATATATTTTGAACGCATTAAATTAGATGAATTTTGAATGTGTACACATAAAGTTTAAATCCTAAATTTACCTATATGGGGTTGATTGATTTGGATATACTTGGAGATCTTAATAAAATCATGTACCGAAAATAGATTGACAAAGAAATCAACACTTAAGATTCATCAATCGCATATCTTTCCATTTAAAAAGAAAAAGATATCATGCCATTATTTTCTGATTCTCGTTTTCTTCCTTTATTTGTTTTAATTTTTTTCCATTTTTGAAACTCTTATTCCATTAAATAATGGTTCATACATTTATATTATGATCTACTTAATCCGCAAAGCAAAATAAACATTTTTAATTTTCTGTTGGAGCGGGTGCGGATTAGGGTTAGGATTAAAAAATTCACAAAATTATATTACTAGCTTTTCAGGCGATTGTTCTTCAACCCTTTCATTGAAGATTGTCTGCTTGTTTGTATTTGTTTGTACATGTTGATAGGTAGTGTAGGCATTGAAAATTTTATTAGATTTAAATCCATAAAAAATTTGGATTTAGTCTTAAAGTAAATTTTTGAATCTAAATAAATGTTATGGCTAATATAATTGGATCAATTATATAAATCCAATATATATGGATTAAATAAAGGGAAACTTACACAAATGTTCCAAATATGTTTCAACTTACCAACCTCTAGCCATTAGTCATAGACTTATTAAAACTAGCCAAGCACAAATAAAAATTGAAAAACTAAATAAATAAGGTTCTTTCTCTCAAAGAATCACATGCTAAAATCTCCTTCTATATTTTTAAACGTGATTAGCAACATTAGATGCAAGACGAAAAGGAAATTTAATGGATGAGGTAGCAAATAAGGTGATGAAATACAAAAAAAAAAAAAAAAATAATATTCCAAAAATCTAAACGAAAACGGAACTTTTCCAATGGGTATAGTTGAAATTCATTGAAAGCATATAGATAAGTCAATATACAAAATTTGAGGAAGATTGGAGGTGATTTGGACTTGTTTTGTATCAAAATTCGTAACTAAATCGAGTTCAAAAAATTCTTCTGCGACACATGTAACAAACATGTATCACGTATGTATCTCACACACAGGTATACATGTGATACACAATTGATAAAATATGATACATATGTGATACACAAATGATACATAGTGTGATATACATATCATTTTTTTCATGTTCAGTTTTTACTTCGAATTTTCAATTCAAACCACTTCAAAACTTCACCAAATCATCCCAAAACTGAGATTCAAACTCCTTAAGATGTACCCAATCTATTCTAATAACACCCACTCAAAAGAAAGCAAAAATTTGACCTATTTTTTGCTACAAATAGCTAATTGGGTAATATTAGTAATATTTTATGAATTGGCCAATTTTGGTAATGAGATACTTATAAATGGACATAGCTGGTAGTTTCCCTTAAATAAATAAGTCTTAATCCATTGGGCATAGCCCATTTAGTTGTGCTCTTCGTTAAGCCCAAGATGTCATCTTCCTAGAGCCCCAGTTTGGTGCAACGTGTCAAATAACATGGCACGCCAAGTCAAAAAGAAGAGCCAAGAGGATCACGCCACGTGTCAAAATGACAAGGCGTGACAAGACAAATTAAAAGTCCAATAAAACTGCGCCACATGTGCAGGTGACGTGTTCTGGCCAATCAAATGCGGTCTTGTCACACTTCAATCTGTTTGGTCGGAAGAGTTCGTACTCATCAAAACTCTTCTCTTCCACAACTATAAATAGGGGTCTTCATAACTCAGAAAAAACACAAGAATTTATAACAAGAATGAAGAGAGAGCTCGTGGATTAAATGCTGCAAATTTCTCTAAAATCTACAAGCATTTAAGTGTTCTAAGGATTAAAAGATCAAGACGAAGATTCAAAAACAAGCTGCAAGCCCTTGGATTAAAAATACATCAAGATCAAGATCGGACCTCAAGCACTTGGATTAAAGTAAAATAAAATTCAAGATTAAACTTGAAGGCTCTTTTATTTACTATTGGAAAGAAGAATTAGAGGATTCATAGAGATTGTAACACTTAAATTGTTTGAAATAAAATACTATGATTGTTGCAATATTTTTCGATCTCGATCATTTTTCTTGACGCAAATTTGTTGTCTATAAATTTTAGCACGCCCAGTGGGGAAATCTCTATCTCTCATCTCAAATTTTCAATCACCAAAGTTCAAGAACGTCGAAATGGCTTAAAAGAAGGTTAACTCCAGATCAACTTCTACCAAGACTGCGAATTCCATGTTTTGTGCTGATGTGGAAAGCATCCTCGATGTTATATTTGGAAGCTTTGGACCAACTACAAGGAGCAAGTCAAGCTCTTTAGGACAATAAGCACTCCAAGTGTCGTCCGTATCAACCCCCGCTTTCGAATCTTCATCCTCAAAAGGAGCAAGATCTTCCACAAACGCACCCGAAGGAGGAAGCGATGTTGCTTAAAAGATTAAGAAAAATCTTGCTCTGCTTGACCTCTCCGGATCCAAGAACTCTGCTGTGAATGAAGATGATGATGATCCACAACAATCATTCCAGCCATGGTGACAAACGCTTTCGAGGAGCAGTTGGCAAACTTGACAGAAGCAATCGCTAGCTTGAACAATACATGCAAAATCAAGATACTAGAATTGATAAGCTAACAGACAGGGTGGGAATCTTGATGGAAGAAGAATCCACCCATGCACCTAGCAAGCTCCTAGAAGTTCAAGAGATTGATCCTCCCCCATGACAAGTTGCATCACTATGGAAATTTCAGTCTATTCGGAAGGGATGATTCCAATCAATCAACTAAAGGAGTTTATTGAAGGGACTATAAAAAACAAATTTGAAGTTTCTTCCAAGTTCTTCCTTACCTATGCAAAGCCTTCACTTCAAGGATCGATATGTTGAATGATGCTTTCTGGCTATCAACCTCCAAAATTTCAACAGTTTGATGCCAAAGGCAATCCAAAGCAACATGTTGCGCACTTCGTTGAGACGTGCAACAATGCTGGGACTTATGGAAATTACCTCGTCAAGAAGTTTGTCCGCTTACTAAAAGGAAATGGTTTTGATTAGTACACAGACCTCGAGGCTAGATCTATTGATAGCTGGGATCAACTAAAGCAAGAGTTCCTCAATCCCTTTTATAGCACGAGACGTACTGTAAGTATGACAGAACTTACAAAACCTCGTCAACGAAAGAGCGAACTACTTATCGACTTTATCAAACGTTGGAGGAATGCAAGCCTCAGCTACAAAGACAGGCTTAGTGAAGCTTCTAGCATAGAAATGTGCATCCGCATTGGGGGCTGCGCTATATCTTGCAATGTGTCAAGCCTAGCACATTTGAAGAAATTGCGACTCGTGCCCATGACATGAAGTTGAGCATGGCCTCTGCTGGAAATGAAAGGTTGGCCATCTATGGGCCTCGTAAAGGGAACGACAAGCAAGAAGTCAGGAAATGGAGCAAGTTTGTACCCAAGTCTGAAAACAAAAAAGCTATGAATGTCAACACATCACCTGTGAAGTTTACAAGGAAGGTGAGCAAGAAGCAGAGTATGAAATCCACATCTTTTCAAGATAAGCCAAGTGAAAAATTGACTCTAAAAGAAATTCAAAACGAAGTATCCATTTCTATATTTTTATGTGCCAGCAATTTTTGAAGAACTCCTTGAGTTAAAGCTCATTGATATTCCGAAGATGAAGTGGCCGAATGAAGCTGGGAAAATGAATGAACAAATTACTACAAATACCATCTACTTGTAAGCCGCCTTTTGGAGAACTGCTTTGTCTTCAAGGACAAAGTTATGGACTTGGCTTGTAAAATGAAGATCGTGCTTGAAGATGAGAAAGCAAGCGCAAACCAAGTCTCTATCACCTTTGGCTCATTCATTCCAGATGAATTATGTAGTTTCAAAGAAAGTAAAGATGAAGAATTAGTGGAGAATAATAAAGTTGAAGTTGATAAGCCTGATAATAATGAAGGTTGAACGTTGGTGACTTGTCGAAGGCGCCAGAAAAGAAGCCCACAAAAAAAATCAAAAGAACAACCAACAGTAAAAATGATGGTAAAAAGACCAAGGAAACATAATTCAGTTAGGCGTTTGAAGAAAGCAAAATTGGAGGTGCATCACCCTCAAAAGCCACGACATCCAGTGACTTTGGAGGATTTCTTGCCATGTTGGTTCCGCATGAAGATTTTCCGTGATGTTATTGAGGCCACTTGTTACAATGCTGATAAAGGGGAAGAAAAGGGTGTTGACCTACCATTGGCACCATCTTCAAAAAATCTCATCGAGTCCATTCCTCAAGACGTTAATGCTTGGGAGGAAAAAGTTACGTTCACAAATGGCGATCTTCTACTAGGAGACAATCCTCATAACCGCTCGTTGTACCTGGTTGGATATATGCGCGATGAAAGGGTAAATCAAATTTTGGTTGATGGAGGATCCTCAGTGAACATCTTGCCATTTCGCACTGTGAAAGAACTTGGTATTCCTATGAACGAACTCTCGGAAAGTCGTATGATGATTCAAGGATTCAACCAAGGGGGGAAAAGAGCCATGAGTGCGATCAGGTTGGGAATCACCATTAAAGATATGCAATCAAGTGCATGGCTGGATGTGATCAATGCAAAGACTTCATACAACGTCTTGCTTGAAAGGTCTTGGATACATGAGAATAAAGTGGTTCCATCAACCTACCATCAATTTCTAAAATACTACGAGGGTGAAGTCGAGAAGAAGATAGTTGCTGATGATGAGCCATTCACCGAGGCTGAGTCACACTTCGCCGATGTAAAGTTCTACTTGAAGAACCGTATTGTGAAGGAGCTAATAGATGATGATGTCATGAATGACAAAAATGACGAGTCCACGACTAAGAGAGTTGAGGTGTTTGCCGACAAAACCAAGGCCGTTGCTGAGGAGGTATGCCCTAACTCAAATAAATCTCATAGAGGGAATATTGTGTCTTATGTCAAGAAAGTAACTCATGTGCTCTGCTATGTCCCTACAAAAAATAAAGAGGATGGAGAATCAACTAAACTCCAAACCAATTTGCTAAGGGAGTCAACTCTTCCAATCAAATGAATTGAGGCAATAAAGTTGCCCTCAATGCTACTTGCTGGTTTGTGACCCAAAATTATTCGTAGAATGTGGCACTCCTTATAAAGCGTACAGATGAAGGATTTGATCCTAATTCTTTACAAGCTATTTGCAAAAGCTGGATATAATCCCAATGAGCCATCAAAATTAGGGAAGCTCCCGTCAGAAGCTGCTACAAGGCAACCACGTGAAGGTCTAGGGTACAATCAACCATCACCAGTTCGCATCTCCATAAGAAGGGCAAGCAATAATTATATCACTATAGAAGATGAATCTGCCGCTTCTAACAGACCTTCAATCTTTGATCGACTTGGAAAACCAACTATGAGGAATTCGGTATTTGAGAGATTGGGTCCATTAAAGAAGGGGAACAAGTTTCAGAGAAATTATCAAAATACAAGAACACCCGCTTCACCCAAAAATTAGAAGATCTCTAAAGATTTCCAAAGTCTGGTTCTTCTAAAATGAGGTGACAGATGAAACTTATGGTTTCGTGTAATGAGGTAGTGAAGGTAAAGCCATAAATTTGTGGTCTACACCAAGAAACGTGATGAAGATGAAGAGAGTGTGGGCTCTTCATATCACGTCACTGTAGAAGGCTAGCAATATGTTTCATCTCTAATGAAGGTTGACGAGAAATTGAAGGATATTTCTCGGTGTTACCACATATCTTTGAATGATGGATACCCTCAAGAATATGAGGATGCAAAGATGCTCCCCTTAAACTTGACAAAGGGGTGAAGACAATGGTTGATGCCTTAAAAGAAGTTAACCTTGGCACAGATGAAGAACCAAGCCCACTTACCTATGTGCTTTACTAGCAATCGATGAAGAAAACACTTATATCAAGTTACTCAAGGAGTTCAAGGATATCTTTTCTTGGAGTTACAAAGAGATGCCTGGCTTGGACAATAAAGTAGCGGTCCATCACCTTGCAGTCAAGAATGGCGCTCGTCCTGTTAAGCAAGCCCAAAGGCGCTTTAAGCCGGACTTGGTTCCCTTGATCAAAAGTGAAGTTAACAAACTGATTGAAACTGTCTTTATTCGTAAAGTTAAATACCCAACATGGTTTTCAAGTATTGTTCCCATGAGAAATGAGAATGGCTAAATTTGAGTATGTGTTGACTTTAGGGATCTCAATAATACATGCCCTAAGGATGAATTCCCGCTTCCTATTCCAGAGCTTATGATTGACGCTACCACTGGGTACGAGGCAATATCATTCATGTGTGGTTTATCAGGCTATAACCAAATTCTCATGGCACCAAATGATGAAGAGATTATTGCATTCCGCACCCCAAAAGGTATTTATTGCCACAAGGCAATGCCTTTTGGCTTGAAAAATGCTGGTGCTACTTACCAAAGGGCTATGTAGAATATTTTTGATGACCTTCTCCATAAGAATGTTGAATGTTATGTCGACGACTTGGTGGTAAAATCGAGAAAGAGGAGCGACCACTTGAAAGACTTGAGAATGGCATTTGAGTTGCTTCAGAGGTACCAACTTAGGATGAATCCATTGAAATGTGTCTTTGAAATTGATCAAGCCAAAGTTGATGCAATTTTTAAAAATGTCTAAGCCTCGAGATATTCATGAATTGAAAAGTTTGCAAGGAAAGCTAGCTTATCTTAGGAGATTCATTTTGAATCTATCTGGGAGATGCCAACCATTCAGTCGCCTTATGAATAAAGGTGTCCCTTTCAAGTGGGACCAAGCGTGTAGCAATGCCTTTGAGAGCATTAAATACTACTTGATGAAACCTCCAGTTTTAGCAGCACCTATACCTGAAAAGCCATTGATACTATACATTTCGGCACAAGAAAGGTCTGTTGGAGCACTGTTAGCCCAAGAAAATAGCGAGGGGAAAGAAAACTCTCTTTCCAACTTGAGCAGGATGATGACACCAAACGAGCTAAATTAATCGCCAATTGAAAAGCTGTGTTTGGCACTAATCTTCTCAATCCAAAAGTTGAAGCACTACTTTCAATCTCATGTCTTTCGTCTTGTTTCTAGAGCAAATCCCATCAAGTTCGAGGTGGCACCTCCAGCTTCAACAATTTGAAAGGACAAGCGTTAGCGGACTTCTTGGCAGATCACCCTATACCTAATGATTGAGAGCTAACTAACGAACTACCTGATGAGGACGTAATGGTCATTGAAGTTCAACCTCCATGGAAGATGTACTTTGATGGTGCTGCACATCGCGGAGGAGCTAGTGCTGGCGTAGTAATTGTCACCTCTCAGGGAGAAGTTCTGCCTTACTCTTTTACATTGATGCAACTCTGCTCCAATAATGTTTGCTGAGTATCAAACATTAATACTTGGGCTTGAAATAGCTGTCAAAATAAGGTAGTTGCAATTGCAAGTCTTTGGTGATTCTCAGTTAGTGATCAACCAGCTTTAAAGTAGTTACGAGGTCAAGAAACCTGAACTACGCCTATATCATGATTATGCTAAAAAATTAATGGGGTGGGTCGGCGACGTGACTATTCAATATGTGCCTAGGAAAGAAAACAAGAAGGTTGATGCTTTAGCTGGCCTAACTTCATCGTTAACCCTGATCAAGCGCAAGTTACTATTTGCAAAAAATGGGTAGTACCACCGCCGAATGAGGGTGAAGTCAAGAAAATGAACTCGAGCAACTTGTCCCTGTTTTTAAAGCTGAGAAGGAAGAATGGTGACAACCCATTATCGATTATTTGAGCTACGGGCAACTTCAAGAAATCCAAGGAGAAAGACCAAAATCTGCCGTTGTGCACCTCGCTTCCTTTGCTACAAAGATACTCCATACAGAAGATCATTTGAGGGAGTACTCTTACGATGATTAGGGGAAGATGAAGCACTCCAAGCTTTGCAAGAAGCACATTCTGGGGTATGTGGGTCACACTAGCCTGGATCAAAGCTCCACTTTCATATAAAAGGATGGGATATTATTGGCCAACGATGGTAAAAGATTGCTTGGACTACGCTCGAATATGCAAGGCTTACCAATTCCATGCAAATTTTATTCATCAACCTCCCGAAGTGTTGCACCCGACTGCTGCATCCTAGCCGTTTGACGCTTGGGGATTAGATATTGTTGGACCATTGTCAAAGTCCTCTGGTGTAGGGCTGTTCAAAATCGAACTATAACTGTTAACCGAACCGAACCGATGGCTTATTGGCTTATTGGTATCGGGTTATCGGAATATGGATGGTGAACAGACAGAGATTTTACAATTAACGGCTTAACGGTTTGGGGGCGAATTACTCAATTTTCTTATCGGTTAAACCGTTAACCCGTTAAGTATTTTTATATTTACACTTTTACCGTCATTGAGTATTCAAAAAATTTGTTCCAAAGTAATAGATCCCATAGCATACTATGTACATGTTGGATATGAGAACAACATATACATTAGAACAGAGAAAGTGTAGCAAGATGCTATGATCAAAAAATGCCCTATGGGAAGTGATCACAGTCCTTTCTTCTCTGCTCCATTCTTGTTATTTGGCTTGATAATTAAGGTTGTTGCTTCATTTGGGTGCAGTGATTGAGATAGTTTCATATCCAACATGTACATAATACACTGTAGGATTTCTTGTCATGCGCAGAGAAAGTGCCTCGAATATACATTAGAACAACATATGATCGAGTTGTGAAGCTAGAGCAGCAAGATGCTATGATCAAAAAATTTATATTTGGTTTAGCCAATAAACCGCCCGATAATTGTTAATCTGATACCAATCCGCCCGTTGTCTTATTGAATGGCTAGCGGATTACTAATTTAAAATTCAAAAATAACCAATAAGCCGAACTGTTTAGCGTAATTATCCATCCGATCCGCCTGATAAGCACCCCGACTCTGGTGGGCACCTATACATCTTGGCTGCAACTGACTACTCAAAATGGGCTGAAGCTGTTGCTCTTAAGGAGGTAAAGAAGGAAAATATTGCAAGTTTCATCCGAGTAAACATAATATATCGCTTTGGCATTCCTCGTTACATAATAACGGTAATGCCAAGCCATTCGACAATAAGCTGATGAACAAGATTTTTTTATCTCTTTGCCTTCAAGCAACGTAACTCTTCTACGTACAATGCTGCCACCAATCTAGCTGAGGCATTCAATAAGACTCTAAGAAACTTGTTAAAGAAAGTTTTTTCCAAATCCAAACGAGATTGGCCTTACCGTATGGAAGAAGCTCTGTAGGCATACAGGACAACTCGTCGCATACCAACACAAGCGACCCCTTATTCACTTGTCTATGGAGTCGAAGCCGTTTTCCCACTTAAGCGTCAAATACCTTCATCACAATTAGCTATTCAAGAAGGGATCACTGATGAAGAAAATGTTCGACTTCGACTAGCAGAGTTGGAGGCTCTTGATGAGAAGAGGTTGGAAGCTCAATAGAGTCTTGAATGCTACTAAGCTCGATTATCTCGTGCCTTCAATAAAAGAGTTTGCCCAAGATCCTTTCAAGTAGGAGATCAAGTCATTGCCATACGAAGACCCATTATTACTTCCCATAAACCAATAGGGAAGTTCACTTCAAAATGGGATGGACCATATGTCATGCAAGAAGCTTATTCAGGTGGAGCTTACAAGTTGGTTGATGCAGATGACATGAGAATCGGTACTATCAATGAAAAATCTTAAAGAAGTATTATCCTTGAAGTTGCAATGCTCCTTGACGCACGAGCCTAAACTGCATTTTCCTATACTTCTGACCCGTATGAATCTAAACAATGTACAGCCCACCAAAAAAAAAAGGTCCACTAGGTTGAAAACCTCGAAAAAGACGGCCTAGAAAAAAGTTAAGACATAAAAAAGAAGTCCGCTAGATTAAAAACCTTGAAAGAGCCGGCCTAGGCAAAGGTTAGGACATAAAAAAAATCACCTATTCTAAACTACGGTATGACTTGATCCTCTTCACCAAGGTACATAGGCAGCTTAGAGTTTCATTCTAAGTTCAGTCGCACAAGTTCAAAAGATACATAGTGCCCCAATCATTGTTCGAATTAAGTACGATGGAACGTAATCCATTCAATCAACACCTGAAAATCGAGTTGAAATACCATTCTTCTGTTAAAATTTGGATCCCAATTTATTTGAAGGGGGAAAGCCTCTATGGTAAATTGGTGTCTTCAATGAAATGATTACAGTCTTGTTAGGAGGCTTAAAGTATTTGCATTGAAGTATGGGGATTCTCTATGTCGTCATATTCGCATAACCCTTAAGTTTGTTGGTCTTCACATCCGCTCACTGCCCTAAAAAAAAGGAAGAGAAGAAAGGAATCAAAAGGGAACATAAGTATAAGAAGAAAGATTGTTTGGCACAACATTTCAAATTCAGTGAGATTTGAACCCAAGATATTTGTGAGAATGGAGCTTTTGAATTTCAATTGGTAGCAATAAAACGTCTTGTGATCCCGAGGATTCCATACCAAAACATAAAAGTTTGGCGAAGTCGTGCCATATCAAAATCTGATGTTAATTTCAAAGTACTATCTGAAACTATCCTTAAATATTAAATCCTACATTTAGGATATGTTTTAGATTTTGAAGTCAGCATGTGGGGATTTTATGTTGACCTTGAAATATTATCTGAAACTATTCTTAAGGTATTAAATCTTGTAATTTGGATATGGTTTAGATTTTGAAGTCTAGTTTCCAAAAAATTAAGCGGTTCATGATTTCGACGTTTCTACACCAAGATAAGAAAGTTTTGGTGAAGCTGCGCAAATCTGAAACTATCAACGTGTCGGAATATAAAGTTAATTTCAAAATATTATTTGGAATGATTTTGAAGGTTTTATATTCTGAATTTTGAATATATTTTAGATATTGAAGTCTAATTTCTAAAAAATCAAGCAATTTATGATTTCGACGTTCCTACACCAAGATACAAATTGTTTGGCGAAGCTGCACAAATCTTAAAACTATCAACATGTCGGAATTTAAAGTTAGTTTCAAAATAATATCTTATATTTTGAAGTCTACTTTTCAAGAAATCAAACGGTTCGTAATTTTGACATTTCTACATCTAGATATAAATTTTTTGGTGAGACTGCACAAATCTGAAATTGACAGCATGGTGCAATATAAAGTTGGTTTCAAAATATTGTCTGGGAGGATTCTGAAGGTGCTTGATGGATATTGGATATGTGTGATATTTTAAAGTTTAGTTTCTAAGAAATTAAATGGCTCATATTTTTTATGTTCTCATATTTAGATATATATTTCCTACTGCAAAGCTACAAAGGTGATAAATAATATTATCTTCAAAGAAAAAGGAGGATGTATATTCAAATATAGTGAATTTCGAGACATGATTGATAGCGATGTTTAAAAGAAAGTGGAGTTCTATTATGTGGACGTCAATACGTCATGCTAGGCAAGGAACTATTGATAGTGAATCGCAAAGAAAAAAAAAAGACATCAATGAAAACGTGTGATATAAAGTAAAACAGATAGAGTTTTCATTTCTAAGAATTCCGGCTAGTTAATCAAATGCAAGAAAAGTAAGAGGTAGATATAATACTCTATAGAGGCTAATCTAAACATAACTTGTAATTGACTAAGTCTTTAAGGGTGGCCTCTAAGTGTTGTTTCTTCGTCTCCACATCAGCCAAGTCATCAGCAGTCGCCAAGGAAACATCAGAACATCTACGGTGCTCCTCTTTAGCAGATGAACCTCTAGATTCAATCTCTTCAAGCTCATTTTTGGCAGCATCTCAGAGAGCTCTTAACTGTTTTACCTTCTCCTTGGACTCTTTGAGAGACTGACCGATGGTAGAAAATTTCTCGACCTTCTCCCCTTTTTTAATCAAGACAATATCAAGATTTTCCTTGGCTTTCAAAAATGACTCTGATTTTTCAACATCTACAACCTTATCAGAAAGAGTTGATCGTGCCTGATCATATAAAGTAGCAAGCTCAAAGAAAGACGTCAATAGGTCTTTTAGAGGGAAAATATCCACATCCTCTCCAACCATCTCTTCGAGAATCACTTGGATCTCGAATTGAAGAGAAGAGGCATTGTTTGTAGTAAGTTCGGAGAGTTTGGCATGAATTTTAGCCCAGGCATTCAAAATGAAATCCTTGCGAAGAGTCAAGACAACCTTTCTTTCGTCAAAGATAGACAACGTTGGTGCTGATTGTTGGTGAAAATTAGGCCTCAATTTTGCTACAAGATTAGGAGTGAAAGTCGCCTCTAGGTCCGACTTAGATATTAGAAGTGATTTCCTCGAGCCTGGCTCTTCCACGGATTCACCACTACCTTGTGATTTGCTTTGGTGTGACGTTGTCGAAATATGAACACCGTTTGACTGCATAGAAAAGGATAGACGGTTAGTCAAGTTACTTGGATATTATAATATAATATGAAAGTTTTAATCATTACCTCTTTAATAGGCATCAAAGTCCTTGAAGCACTGCAATGCTGTCAGTAATCTCGATTACACCCAAATTAACGTCTACTTGTTTGTTTGAATATGGCTTCATCCGCTTGAAGTTTTATCTACATGATTACTATCACTCTCATTTTGGGATGGGCATTTTTTGGAGGTAGGAACAACGGTGCCTAATAGAAAGGATCCCTCGTTGACTTGATGAGCCTGAACATGTCCCTTCTTTTTTTTGAACTTCTTTATATGGAGGTCGCTTGATGTCGCATGGCACAACCAATTTGGATTTTAAAGTAGGAGGTTTGTCCTCCCTGTTATGCTCTTTAGGAAAACAGTAACTGGCCCAACGGTATTCACTAAAGATTGCAAGTGGTTTTCAAGAAAGTTTCCATGCACTTTTTTCCACCCAGACTTATAATCGGAGACATACTTCTTCATCTTGGGCATAATAAGGGGAAAAGTGGACTTTGGCCTACTTTTAGACAACACACAAATTCGTAAAAGTTCCAATCCTTCTTCTAAAGAGGCCTTACGAAGATCTTGATCCAAGCAACCGGGGATGTCATGATAAAAACCGAATTGACGACTGAAGCGATGAGGGCTATAAGGCTTCACGATGAAGGCCGGTCCATTTATCATAGAAAAGTAATTCGAGCGAATACTCATAAAATAATTTGACTCGGACTCTTCCTCATTGCCATCATCACGATAATAATATGGTTGAGAATTACTTAGCATTGTGGAAGTCCATGCGGCACTTTCTCCTCCATGAATACGTTTTCTCGCGTCTTCATTCCCAAAGTATCTCGCTGTACCGTCACCTGAATATATGGCCATCAGAGAGTAGCTGGCCTATTTGTTATAGAAAAATGAGTCTTGAAGTAAAGCCAAGCTCATGTAGATGCTAGCTAAGACTGGAATGGCGAGGTTAACTTTTTTCCCACATACTAGTAGGCCTGCAATCTTGAAAGTCTCAAGCCGAATGAAGTCACCTTCTTTTGTAGGGAGCATAAAGGCACATAACCAGCATGATAGAAAAGCAGCCAAGTATACTTCGTCTCCTTGTCGCTTCTAACACCAAGTTTAACAAATAATGCATCTTCAAATTCCGACCATTTGGCCATTTTATCTATGGCTCCGATAGAGTTTTGTGTTGATCTGGGACGAGCCCACTTCTTTTCTTTTCTCGCTGGAGGTTGTTCATACTTTATGATATTTTTGCACCATAACCCTATCCACCTTCTCACAGGGATGTCATGACTTTTAGTGTTTCCTTCTCGAAGTTGGTGATATGCATCAAGCAGTTGTTGGCAAGCTTGTGGAAGGAACATTTTATCCTTGTCGTAAGCACCTGTAAGTTCTTGAGTATTTGGAATAACTTCCTCATAAGGAGACCCCATTAAAGGTAGACCTTAATAGTGCGTAAGTCCTAAAGGGATATGGATAACTCTCTAACTGAGGTGAGCAACGTGTTTGTAAGAGGACACCAAGCCTCACATAAGGCTTGCATAATACTTGTAGAACGATCATAAGTAAACAATGAGGTATAGACAAAATCGTAAATATTGTGGCCCTCAATGTTCGATGGCTTCTACTAAGGATATCTTCGGTCCACTCCCAATAGTCGGGAACATAATGAAATTCGCCACCAAAAGTTAAGGAAGCAGTCCAGTGTACTTCTCCTTTGAGGATTCATCGTCCTAAGCATGGGATGGAACATGCCACGTTTTTAACTTTGTCATTAAGGGAATGAAGAGTCCATGTCTTGAATTTATGTTTGGTGTTTTCAAAAGTCCAATCTACCAAATAAAATGGATTTTGCAAGGGCCACGAAACTGCATATAAACCGGTCAATGGTGTATCAACAAGCAATCTGGTCTCCGTTTTACTGTCCTTATGCTATGAAATTACAAGATACTTGGACGTGGAGGAAGAGGATGCTGACTCTCTGAAGTAAACCATATTCAAGTTGCATGAAAAAAAAAATTGTAGTACCTACGTCAAAAGGGAATAGTAACAATTGTGATCTTGAAAGAGAGCATGGATAAGTAAAATTTTCACCTCAGACATTTTTTGTTTTTAAAGGGTTTTCGTTGCGAACTTTTAAAGGTATTCGTCGCGAACTTTTAAAGGCATTCGAATTTTTTAAGGTTTTCATTCCGAACTTTTAAAAGACGTATGTTTCAAACTTTTAAAGGTGTTCGTCTTGAACTTTTAAAGGTGTTCGTGGAAAACTTTAAAGGAACCTTACTGCCGACTTTTAAAGATTTCTACCACGAGTTTTTAAGGGTCTTCACCATGAATTTTTAAGGTCTTTATCGCGTGCTTTTTAAAGGTCTTTTCCGCGAACTTTTAAAGGTCTTCACTATGAACTTTTAAAGATCTTGACCACGAACTTCTAAGAATATTTGCACAAAATTTTATGGGGTCTTCGCCGCAAATTTTAAAGGTCTTCATCGTGGGCTTTTATGGACTCTGCCGCAAATTTTAAAAGTCTTCATCGCGAACTTTTATGGGTCTTCGCCGCAAATTTTAAAGGTATTCATCGCGAACTTTTAAAGGTTTTCATATCAACTTTAAAGTACTTCGTACTTTGACGAAGTTACCTCTAAAAAGAAAAAGAAAAAAAGACAACAAAGTTAAAAAAAAAAAAAAATAGAAGAAGAAAGCACAAGAAAAGAAGAAGAAATTACGTTCGCTTCAATGCCTCTAAGTCGTGAAAAATAGACTCAAAGCAATTTGCAAACATTGAAATTGGTACTAATGCAATGAAGGGTGTATGGTCTTTATAGATATAAAAGGCGACTGTGGAAAAATAAATACACCGTAATTGAACTCTAAAAAGGATTCAGATTGCAAGAATTATTCTCCTATTTGGAAAAGGTCACCGTGAGGAGGTGATTTAGTTATTACATGCCAAGCAAAAGCTGCCAAAGCTATTAGACTTTCAGTGGGATTCTAGTATATTGATCCGAGGTGCACATAACTCATGTAAAAGTAGGTGCACATAACTCAAAATAAGCTCCGACTCTTCATACTTTTGCTAGAAATTAACACACGTGCTTATTTGGTATGGAATTAATGAATGAGATATACTCTAAATGAATGTTAGAAGGCCTAAATTCAATACATGTGTGATTGGTTTAATTTGACATGGATTATAATGCAATTTCATCGCAAAGAAAGTGATCGTTTAAAGGACACACACGTCCACTTCAATGGGCAAATGGAGCCATTTTGTTATATTCATGAATTAAAATGCTACTTTAAAAGCAATATTTGATGAATTACATGGTCAGTAGTCCTGCTTTGAGATAATTCAAGGGTGTAAAAGCTGATGCTTCTTATCTAAGCTATCATCCAAAGGAATA
The DNA here is from genome assembly GCA_002018475.1 of Nicotiana obtusifolia. Classification (NCBI taxonomy): domain Eukaryota; kingdom Viridiplantae; phylum Streptophyta; class Magnoliopsida; order Solanales; family Solanaceae; genus Nicotiana; species Nicotiana obtusifolia. The sequence continues at coordinate 55,979 of MCJB01032534.1, read as the reverse complement.
TGTCTGAATTAATCCATACTTCAAGGCCAGATTCAGTTTCGACAAGCCTACACCTCAATAAGTCTTGAAGGAGGGGACATTTGTAGGCAATGAAAATTTTATTAGATTTAAATCCATAAGAAATTTGGATCTAATATTAAATTAAATACATTTTGGATCTAAATAAATGTTATCGGCTAATATAATTGGATCAATTATATAAGTACAACATATATGGATTAAATAAGTCTTAATCCATTGGGCGAGCCCATTTGGTCGGGTTATATATGATGAGCCAACTTCATTAACCCCAAGATGCCATCTTCCTAGAGGCCAAGTTTAGTGTCACGTGTCAAATGATGTGGCACGCCAAGTCAAACGGAAGAGACAATAGGATCACGACACATGTCAAAATGACATGGCATGCCAAAACAAATTAAAAGGCCAATGAAACTGCCACACATGTGCAGGTGAGATGTTCTGGCTGATCAAATGCAGCCTTGTCACAGTTTAATCTGATTGGTCGGAAAGAGTTCATTCTCATTAGAACTCTTCTCTTCCACAACTATAAATAACGGTCTTCATAACTCAGAAAAAACACGAGAAGTTATAACAAGAATCAAGAGAGAGCTCGTGGATCAAACGTCGTAGATTTCTCTAAAAGCTACAAGCATTCAAGTGTTCTAAGGATTAAAAGATCAAGACGAAAATTCAAGAACAAGCTGCAAGCCCTTGGACTAAAAATATAACAAGATCAAGATCAGACCTCAAGTACTTGGATTAAAGTAAAATAAAATACAAGATTAAGCTCGAAGGCTCTTTTATTTACTATTGGAAAGAACAATCAGATGATTCATAAATATTGTAACACTCATATTGTTTGAAATAAAATACTACTGCAATATTTTTCGATCTTAATTTATTTTTTGACGTAAATTTATTGTCTACATGTAGACTTACGAATTGGAGGGTTGTGCTTAGATTTATGTTACTGGAATAAAAATTTATTCTATCCTTCCACTTCAATTATTCAAAATGTTTGAGTTCTTCATTGATTTATTAGTATTTAGATCATTTTGTTATCTCTCCTATAGTTGTATGGGGTCGGATACAATCGATTGCATAGGGAGCACCAATTTTGGGTTTTGAAGATCGGCGTCAATTGAGGTCGCCCTCCTGTAAGTCGTGACCGGCACATCGAGAAAGGGTGTCTGAGGTTGGACATCATCAGAAGGAAGCTCGAAGGCAAGGCGTTCGAGATGAGATTATCGAGACCGATCCGGGTAAAACATCTTATGGTAAAAATATCAGATTTACATAACGGAAGGGCCGAAAATCTCGTGAAATGTAAACATCTCGGCAGGAATCACGGCCCAAATCAGCAAAGACGTTGAACCCAATAATTTTAGGAATTTTTTACCCTGTAAAAAGTCTTTTACCTTGTATAGAATTCTTTTCCCTTCCTATATAAAGAGGCAGCCCTACTATAAAAGGCACACACAAGATACGATCAATATACAAAGTTTAGCATATTTTGACTATTTTCTTCACCAATACTAATTTCATTCTCGTTCATCTTAGAAGATTCTACCGCAGCTGAATTAATCAATATCAATGGCTTGCTTACTTTCCTACTTATTGAATTTAACCTTTATTTATCGTTCATTCTTTAATTGTATCAGGCCAAGTCACGTATTCTTAAAATCACCTATAAATTTAATTGTTACCCGTAATTAAGGGTAAACAATAGTCTGATGCATGCATAAGAGTCCCAAACTATGGGTATTTGCACTTAATTTCATTTCCAGTTGCACTTAAAAGCATTTCGTTTTATGTCAATGTATTTCATGGTGAAGAGATTTGGTCACAGAAAAACTAACCAAATGAAAAGAACAAAAAAATTTAAGCGAGGCGAGTAGATGCAGGTGTGATGTGGGGGGAGTGAATGCAACTCCAAATGCTATGTGGGCGGAGTGGGACAGGACGATTTAAAATTTTACGAATTAAGACATAACTCGCGCAGCGCCGCACCACACCGCTTATTATTCCTAGAGCTTAGGATCGACGATCTAAACAAACAAGTTTAGCAATGCTCGTAAGAAAGAAGATACATTTACCATCATTAAGTAACAAAATTGAAGTGAGAATGTGCATTAATTTGCAAGATAATGTTACATGTGATGCAATCAAAGTGAAAACCTGTATTAATTATATAAAATAAATTTTATTCATTCTGATAATTCACCCAATCTATTTCTAAAGAGATTAACTTAATTAGTTATCTGCAGTACCTTACTCCCCAAATTTAGTTTAATTCTTTACCTCAAGAAACAATTTAATTCTAAAGTTACGTTATGGTAATATGTTAAGCATTTAAAAATATTTTATCTGTTATGATTTGACATTCTATTTTATGAACTACGGTTTCAAGTTGACTTCGTTTCTTTTTAATTCCTTGCCGTTAGTTCAAATGATTTTGTTCCAATACCAATTTTTTTCTTTTATTTAGTTATGGTCAATTGATAAATAAATTTTTGGAAGAAGTATCAACTTAACAGCCGCCTACCCAAGCGTTTAAACTTAAAATAGCCAAGAAATATATAATATATATATAATTCATGTATAATATTTAAGTAATTATATATAATAATTACACAATCTATATCTATTGGATGAAATTAACCGGCTATTTGTATAAAGATCTCTTCTTGGAACTAACTCTTGCATTGGACCATAGGCCATAGTTATCTACCCATTTCAAAGTAGAGCGATTATGGTGAGACATTAGAAATGACACCAGGAAGTCACTTTAAAGGGGTAGTATTTAGGAATTAGTCAATATTTTCTGGATTTCAATTTTTCAGTTCAATTTTTTGGAATGTAAATGTCCTGAATTATCATGAATTTATGATTTTTAGTTTAAATTTACAGAATAATATATGTACTGACTAATCCTTAAATAGCAGCCATAAGAATAACTATGTACATTCCCCTTCTGCTTTTATGAAGAGTTGGATCCACCAGGCCCATGTATTAGCAAAAGTTCCTGTAGAAATGACACTCACTCTAAATGGCTGTTATTTAGGGACCCGTTTGGCCATAGATTTTGCCAAAATAAATTTGAATTTTTTTTGAAAAATACATGTTTGTTCATAAATTTTGTCCATATTTTGGCAAATTTTTAAAACCCAAAACCAGCCCCAAGATATTACTATTACATTTTTAAAAAATTGCCCCAAACCTTTATATTTTATAAAATAGCCCAGATTTATTATTTTATAACAATGCTGTTTCGTCTTCTCGGTCATCTGATAGTGTATTATGTAGTTCTTTAAAAAAATTATGATTTTGTACTAAATTTATTTATCTTCAAGACTATGGTTTGCGATAATATAATGAATATTATTGATGAATGTACTGTGGGGTATTTGTGATAGTTTTTAGTACTTGTGGGTATACGATATGTTTCATGTTTTTCAAAAAAAAAAAAGCGAAATATCTTTTAAAAACCCATGTACAAACACATTTTCATCTTCAAACCAAACTTCATCCAAATCAGATTTTTCTGAAAATCTATGACTAAACGCTAGTTAGAAATTAACCAGTGCTTCCTGATTTTTAATTCTTCATTTCAAATTTTCATGACAAATATGCCGTGAATTGTCCTGAAATTAAGATTTTTAATTTAAAATTTCAGAACGCAATAAGTATTGACTAATCTTTAAATAGCATTCCTGAAAAAGCCTATATGTGCACTTGCCACAATGTTCCTAGCAGCTTCATTTTTTTTAATGCATAGATTGTTCATTTCATGCACAAGAAAGGTTCGTGCTTTCTAGCTTTGGCAGGGAGTCTGTTACATATTATTAATCTGTAGTTATACATAGTTAGATTTCTAGATTTCTAGATTTCGACTAATACTTATCTTATATTTGCTTTTAAATTTAAGTAAACCTCTTCTCTTAAACTTGGTGTGACTAAATTATAAATTAATCAGCATTGCACGATTTTGCTCCCTCCTTCAATTTCTTTGTGTTAGCCATAGTGTTCATCAGTTCCATAATGAATATAATTTTAGTATATATTATATACGTCCTTCTCATAACACAACAAAACTACCTATTGAAGTTTGTTTCGAAACAAGAAAAAAAGGGTTTGTTTCAAAACTGGTGAAAAAGACTTTTCTAAACTTTTTTTTTTTTTTCAGTTTTGCAAGACATTTTTTCCCCAAAAAATACCATTAAATAAAATATTCTCTAGCTTTTGCCTGCTGCTACAGTGCTTCAGTTTTTGCCAAAAATGAAAAACTTTCTTCACTCTTTTTCGAGCTCCTCACATATTTCTTTCCCCAAAAGTTGGTTTTTTCCGAGTGATATTAGAACCCAAAATTGTCTGCTGGATGATAACAGCAGCTACCCAATTCACTTTGGTTTCATAATGACTTTCAATTTGCCTTTTTTTTTTTTTTTTTTTTTTTCTTACCATTTTTTACTGGCAAGATTTGATCTTGGTTATGACAAGTACAAATTCGAAGTAAACTTAGGAAAGCTTGAATCATAAATTTTACAATTCCTAACTCTTGCTCGGCCTCAAAGGTTATCAATCTCTTTCTGCCCAAATACCATTAGGACCCCCGAGAAAATTAAGAAAATGCCAAGCAACTGAAAATGACATAGAATATCGCATATGCTCCTTGTCTTATCAGAATTATCTAATATTATTTCTGTTGATTGGAAATTTCTTTTACTGCTAAATTCGATAGTTTAAAAAAAGAATTACAACGTCATCGTCCAAAAGTTATGCTCAATTCAATTGTATGTGGCGTGCTCCCGTAAGGAATATGGGTCGAGTTAATCAAAAATAAAAAATGATTAAAGAAAAGCTACACACTTTTGGTAAAAAAAAAAAAGAGCAAATCATTTAGTTTATTGTATTTCAAGGTTATCACTGCGCTGACGACGACCTATCTGATTATCCAGCTAAGCAATACTTTAACATAAGAGATGGTCCTAATAATTGGGTTTTGATTATCATTTGTTAATAGGAATAATCTGTGGAATATGAGTTTGATACCTGACAAGTGTTTGGTGGCTATTTTAGCATATACTCCATTTAAGTTGGATATTCTACTACTATTTATTCTCTTATGGGACATACGAGCTTTAAGGAGAAGGTAGGGCCATCGATATTGAAATGACAAACGTGCCCTTTGTTTAACTTGCCAAAGTCCAACTTTATCCCCTTCTTTTCTTGAACCTATACATTTTCCCATTTGCAGTACGAAATTTCGCGCCTTCAATTTTTTAAGGGTCCGTTTGGCCATAAAAAATAATTTCTTTTTTTCAAAGTCAGTGTTTGGCCATGAATATTTTGATTTTTATTTGAAGATGAATTTTGAAATTATTCGAAAGTTTGAAAAATTCTAAAAAGCTATTTTTCAAAATTTTCACTTCAGGTCACTTAGAAAAAATAAAATTAAAAACAGCCCAAAATTATATTCATGTTCAAACACAACTCTAAACTTCAAATACCATTTTCACTTGAATTTTATTTTCTCCTTTTTCGAGATTTTACAATTCTTATGTCCAAACGCCCACTAAAACTGTTTTTTTTTCCCCATTTTCCTCTTCAGTTGTCATATTTTGTATTGATAGGATTTTATATTTAAAAATAACTAGACACTAGACAGTTAGTTGAATTATGTTCTTTTCGTTGATAGAAAATATTATGGACGTACAATGCCATAAAGTTCATAAGTGCAAAAAGAAACGAAAGGAAAACTGAAAGTTCCTCGTTTTTGCTGTCTTATAAAAATGTACAACAAAAACAAAATATAACGTGCAAGTAAAACATCACTTATTATATTTGATCACATAACCTATGGGGTAATTCTGTCATTTCGTTATGGTTAAGACCAACTCTCTATATAATAACGTTAGCACACAACAAAATACTCCCCAATATAAGACATGACAGCATCAGTTTCCAAATTGCACTATAGCACCAAAACCCATTACTGTAAACGAATAAACACTTACCACGTATACAGTGACCCCACTCCACATAAACCTACATCCACGTGTCACCATGCCAAGAGAGCTTCACGCGAAATACATGAAATCACCTGTCACCCTTCCCTAACTTGTGCCTTTTGTTCTCCAACTATATTACGCCTTTTGCTTCCGTTAAAAAAACGAAAAACGAAATAACTTTCTTAAACTCTCTTCTCTTCTGCAACTTCAATTTCTTAATATACTATCCATATAAGAGAATATTCGTACAACTTCTGTGTTCTTTAAATGGCAAAGGAGTTTCTTATCATTGGATAATTTGAAATTAATTCAAGTTGAAGTAGCAATAGCAGTAGCAATGTCGACGGAGAAACTGATAGAAAACGCGCCGGCGTCGGCGATATCATCGACGCATTCGCTTCGTTACTACGCCGAGCCGGAGACAATATTTGAGGAATTGCCCAAGGCGACTATCATTGCGGTGTCAAGAGCAGATGCTAGTGATATAAGCCCTTTGCTTTTGTCATACACAATTGAAGTCCAGTACAAGCAGGTGTGGACTCTTTTTTAATCTTAATTCCTATTTAATGCCTTTTTAATCATGTCTTTTACCTTAAATACTAGGAGTAGTATTATGTATAGCTCTGAATGTCGTGAACTTTTGTGTTTCTGCTTTTCTTTTCATTTAATTTTATATTGTAGTTATAATCCGTGAACAAGGAAGCACCTCCTCCGTTCCATTTTACTTGTCAGGTTTTACTAAAACTAGTTGTTCCAAATTTCTTGTCGTCTTAGAGAAACAAGAAGGAATAGATACCTTTTTTTTTTCCAGTTTTGCCTTTAATAAATGTGGAAAGAGATCAATGCGGTGAAAGCAAGAAGTAGTATTAAATTGAAATCAAAGAATAAGTAAGGTTAACTTAGTCGAATTATTCTTTTAATTAAAGTTTTCTTAAAGGCCCTGCCAAATGAAAACATGACTAGTGAAATGAAACGGAGGGAGTACATGATTTTACAATGATTTTTTAAAATCTCGTGTATGAAGCAGTTCGGTTTAGTTGGATTAAGAAAATGCGATCATTGTGGTCTAAGTTGGGAAAAGCGTTTAGAATATATATTTGTTGATTTATTTTACTACTAGGTGATGTTTAAATGGGCATATTGGTACAGAATTTTTCCTTACTGATTGGAACAACATGTGGATTAGCGTTTACATCATTTTGTAATGGTGTAGTTATTGAAATGGGCATCATCTATACTGTTAAGATGGGTTGTTGTGGTTATGATGAAAAGTGAAATAAATGCGATCAATCTTTTCTGGTGGAAGGGACCATGGCAATATATATATAATATATATATATACTGAGTCATCAAATAACTTTGTGACGTGGGAATGTCGGATTTAATAAACTAATAAACTAATTAGTTAGGCCTATGATACTTGATGTATTGAAGTTCAATAATTAAGTTACTAGCAAATATTCCTTTCCAGAATAAAGTTTTGGGTGACCCTATTCAAGAATGCTTCTTCTGCTAGCTAAGCCTTTAGTTCTCTATCAGTCTTTATGCTAAAATAATGAAAAGAGTGAGCAGTTAAATTTTGGAACTCGTTTCTTTGTGATGTCTTTATTTAATTTTAGATTTGATTCTTCTTCCATTAGTGCATTCCCTATAAACAGCTAGTCAATAAACTTTAGTTTCTAGAAAAAGATCTCGTATTCACATTATTACTTTTGTTCGCATTACATGACCATCTCCTCTTTTACTTTTCCAATAAGCAGTTCAAGTGGAGCTTAGTGAAGAAGGCCTCACAAGTTATTTATTTGCACTTTGCATTGAGGAAACGTGCAATAATTGAGGAAATCCATGAAAAACAAGAGCAGGTTTCATCTCTCTCTTTGTGTTCACAAATATGAGACGTTTCTGCGCCTTCTTTATTTCTTCATGCTATGAGTATAATGATGCTAATTTCTAAGAGTCTTACTGTCTCATTCTCAAATCCTTTGTCAAAAGGTTAAAGAATGGCTTCACCACATTGGTATAGGAGAACAAACAGCTGTCATACATGATGATGCTGAACCCGATGATGGTGCTGTGCAAATTTACAGTGAAGATAGTATTAGAAACAGGTGTCAAAAGGTTTCTGTGTGAATATTGTTATGCTTAGCTGGTGGGACCTTGCATACGTTCTGCAAATAGCATATATCATTCTTGCCCGTGGGTTATTTGCAGGTATGTTCCATCCCGGGCTGCTTTATCAATCATTCGTCCAGCATTGGGCAGCCAGCAAACCATTACAGAAAAGGGGAAAATTGCTATGCAAAAGTATCTGAATCATTTTTTGGGGAATTTGGACATTGTAAATTCTCGAGAGGTCTGTACTGTCTTCTGCTTCAATCTCCAGTAGTTTGTTCTTAGACAGATACCTTTTGACTAGAAAAGTTTGACTGGGATGTTGACATTTGTTGCAAAAGTAAACGGTTGGCAGGGGTACTCACTACCATCTTGGAGGCCATAGACTAGTTAATCTCTGAAATTACATGTTAATACAAGTTATTATGCCTGAATCTTGAATTAAGCATGAGAACAAGTAACAACTTACATGTCTATGCAAGTTATTACGTCATATACTTCCTTTGGATTAGCATCTACCTCTAAGTGATGATACATTTCTCTATAGCCTGAATCTGGAGTTATCTTCCCCTCCCCACCCACCCGGGGGGGGGGAGGGGGAGGGGAGCAATTTTTGTTATAGTATATTTGGTTCTTTGACACTTCTTGCTGTTAATGCTTATTTTCCTTGGTTGTAACATATAGAGAATTCTTAAACTTCAGGTGTGCAAGTTTTTGGAGGTATCCAAGTTATCATTCTTACCAGAATATGGCCCAAAGCTTAAGGAAAATTACGTAATGGTTAAGCATTTGTTGAAAGTTCCCAAAGAGGAGGAGGATGCGGGATGTTGCATATGTTATTGGTCTGGCTGTTGCAAGAGCAAGTGGCAAAAGGTAAACAATCACCATAGTAGTCTGCTGACAACATTTGTGGATATATGTTAATGCACACTATACAAAAGCTTTTATGCACATAAGGTTTTCTATCTCTCTGACAGTCTATTTATTGACACGTACTATCTTAAAGAGGTACGGTAGAAGAGCTGATTTTTTTCTTGCATGAAGACGGACATACCTCATTTTATGTTGCGTTCAGATTCGACTAATGTTATTACATTTAGAATGTATCGCTTCCTCAATTTCCTTCCAGACAGACACAAATATAGAAACCTGAAAAGCATACGTCCTCTTTACTGACAAGATGAATTGACAATTGGTTTGAAGAACAAGACTGAAAATCACTCCTGTTACTTTTGAACTCGAAGTAACATAGTGAATGAGGAATGTCATGAATGAGTGGAGGTGGTCAGACACTAAAGATAAATAACCACAGATGCATTTTAAGAGCTCATCTTGGCAACCTTCAGGTCCTGGGTCTCCATGGTTCAGTGGTTGTTATCATGTTGTATCTGACTAAGATTCTGCATCTACTAACATTATCCGCTTTCAGTACCAATTTGTCCCTGTCCAATCGATAAAATCCAATAGTTGGATTAACTCATTTTTTAACGCTGCATGACTGAACGTTTGTTAACTGAAAATTGGGAGTTGTATTTTTGATGAAAAAAATTGCGACCATAGCAGACACCTACTGGGTATACATAAGCATAATGCTAAGGCGATCTTTTATCTTTTGTGCTCTCCTGAATCATCAACGTGTCTGTGAAGCAAGTGTTATCTGAATATGTTGTGTCCTCCACAGTGGTTGACTCTCGTAAATTTTTTTTGCTTCCTTGTCTTAACTATTCATACTATGTTATGCAGGTTTGGGCTGTTTTAAAACCTGGTTACTTGGCCTTACTAAACAATCCCTTTGATGCAAAACTACTGGACATTATTGTGTTCGATGTGCTTCCAACGTCTAATGAGAAGGGAGAGAATCCAGTATACTTAGCAGAGGAAATAAGAGAAAAAAATCCTTTGCGATATGCATTTAAGGTCTGCTTCCATTCAAACTGTCTAATCTCAATTTTCAACCATTACAATTTCTTAATTCTTGGTTATTTGTTCATTTTATGAGTGCTCTACTACTACACAGTGCTAATTTTACTATTAAAAGCACATGTCATCTATGGGCAACAAAGTTGTGTATTTCGGGTGCTCATCGTGCCACGCTCACCTGAATATGCCTGAAGCTGAGAGTTATCTAGTTTTTGAAATTCAAGCAAGTGATTTCGTGACACTTACCGAAGTACTAGTTTAAGTTTAATCAATTAGATGTTCTGTCCCTGGACCAGTAAGTTTCTTAAAAAGGAATTTGTCAGCTGGAATGGAGATTATAAATAATTTAGATTCAATCAGCTCTGCATTATAACATAAGGCAATGATTGGGCTTGTTTCACAATTTACACTGTTTACTTCTTTCTTCCCATAAATCCACCATTCAAGTTTATGCATTGACAGATTCTACTATTTCTTAGGAAGTTTGATTCAGGAAAACTGCGAAATAAATTGAGTCAAGTGTCCAGTAACTTCTTGGTTAACCAAGATTTGTGGGAAAATCTCTTTTTTCCTCGACGTACCTTTGCCATTCTCTTGGGAAATCCATTTTCTGTTACTACACTCTCAAGTCTCAACCAAATAAATTCATAATGGATCAGTGTGACAAAATATGAAGTTACATGTTGAGTGCATCAACTACATCTTTCTGTATTTATTAAGTTAGCTCATAATCACCGAGCTTACTTCTCAACGAGTGCATCTTGTTTTTGTTTCCTTTTACATAAAACTGACAGTTGTAATGTCTGAAAGGTTTGTTGTGGGAACCGCATCGTAAAGTTTAGAACCACGAGCAATGCCAAAATCGATGATTGGATATGTGCAATCAATGATGCTGTTCTTAAACCTCCGGAGGGTTGGTGTAACCCTCACCGCTTTGGTTCTTTTGCTCCATTGAGGGGGACAAATGATGATGCCACTCAAGCTCAGTGGTTTATAGATGGTAAAGCAGCATTTGAGGCAATTGCTTCTTCAATAGAGAGTGCAAAATCTGAGGTTGGTCTCTCAACTTTTTACTCTCAATCAAATATTTTCTTGCTGCAGATAGTTCCACCTAATTTAATTTTAATGCAGATCTATATAACTGGATGGTGGCTTTGCCCAGAACTGTACTTGAGACGTCCATTTCACAACCATAGCTCATCTAGACTTGATGCATTACTTGAGACTAAAGCCAAAGAAGGGGTCCAGGTGCATATGCAACTGATCTCTTCTAACATGTTTGACTTTACAAATAATTGAATAGAATTTTGCAAGTATAATTCTTATTCTGTGATACTCGACAGTCTTATAAGTCACACTTTTGTTGAGAGATATTACTCAAATCATTATGCGCAGTTACTTGTGATAAAGATTAGGAACCGAGCATTTTGTCTTGTGTCTAGACACATTGTTTTTCACAGAGACACAATGAACCTAGAATGTATAATATGTAACAAGCTGTACCAAATGATTTTAATATGGATTCTGCTGATACTAAGACTTTTAGTGCTTTACTTGGTTTTGAAGTTATAACGAATATAATGGATCGACTTGAGTATCTTGCGGAGATAGCCAACAATTGCCATTTGCTTAATCTTAAAAAGAGTGAGAAGTTAATAGCAAATGTTTGTATATTTTCTTTCTTTATTTTTTCCCAGTGAAAGTAGTATCTGTTATTATATTCTACATTCAAAAATTAAATAAGTACTTTATGTGTTTTTTGAGCAGAGAAAAGGCAGATGGTAATGGGTGCAATAAATGGTTGCCCATATTTCGCTTGATAATGATCTTGACTTCTCTTGTTCTTATAAAAGAAGAGATTCATGCTTCCTCTTTTCCAGTGTTTGCTACGAGATTTCTTTAAGTTAGAAGCGATACCAAGAGATGTGCTTTTTCTACAGATCTTCCATTATGATTTTTTAAGATGGAATCTAACTTTTAAATATATGTTATGCAGATTTATATTCTTCTCTACAAGGAGGTTTCTATTGCTTTGAAGATTAACAGTTTATACAGTAAAAGACAGCTTCTGAAAATTCATAAAAATGTTAAAGTCCTGCGATATCCGAATCATTTCTCCGCGGGGATCTACTTGTGGTATGCAGTTAATTTTTTTATACAAACATAAACTCTGATGTAATCATGATATAGAATAGAGTTTCCATCAGATCTACGCTCTATATTCTTTTTTCCTTCTTCTTGATAAGTTTATTAAAACTAAAACGTGCTTGCCACATGCAGGTCGCACCATGAAAAGATTGTCATTGTAGACAACAAGATTTGTTATATTGGCGGTCTAGATTTATGTTTTGGCCGTTATGACACAAGAGAACACAACTTGGCTGATCCGCCTCCTTCTATTTGGCCTGGGAAGGACTACTATAACCCTAGGTAATCCAGCTTCAATATGTATACGACCAGGTCATGAACTTGAAGTTTCCTTTGGCAAGTTTGGATTTATATTGATGCCATTATTTTGTCAACAAGAGTTCTTCTCGAACTTCGTAGTTGGTATGTGTTCGAGTAATAGGTTTCCGTTAGCATTCAGGTGATGGACTATGTAGATTTTGAAAAGATTCCACCATGACATAGTTGAAAGAAATAACGCTATCCATCTTGAGATTGTGTTAACGGAAACCGGATTAGTTATCTATTTTTCTACTTTGTCTCAGACAATGTGATAGTGTGAGAGATTACATTATCGTGTGTGGTAATGAGGAGGCAAAGGTAAACCAGTGAAAAGTTAAACAATTTCTGTCCCTTCCATGAAGAGGAGAAAAATACTTCCCTCTAGGACTCACGTAGTTTAATGTGAAAGTAGGAGGTTAAGTGAAGAAGCAAACACTTCTCTTCACTTTGTCCCCAAGTTTCCTTTTCTTACTCTTCTTTTCCTCATTTCCTAACAAACCGTGTAAAAATTGAGATGCATTTTTAGTGCTATGAGCACTATTGAAGAGAGGG
>MCJB01032534.1:17301-41284 GCA_002018475.1 Nicotiana obtusifolia | reverse complement strand
GGTGCTATTGTTATAGGATAATGATATCGAACAAATGAAGGTAGAGATTAGTAGCAGCTATTTAGCTAAACAATACTTCGAATATTTTGTACTTTCTGCTGATAGTGTTTCGGTTCATAATATTCCTTCAAACTATTTCCTTTAGATGATAGCAAATACGATTATCTTCTTGTTTTTTCAGTTTCGCATATGTCTCAGTTAATTTTCCACTGCTAATGACATTTCTTATTGCTAAAATGTTATAGGTCATTAGAAGTGTCAGCCAATGGTCTGCCGGAACAACTCAAACTGAAGAGAGCATTCACAAAGCTTATTGTTCTCTTATTGAGGAAGCAGAACATTTTGTGTTCATTGAGGTAACCACTAAATACAGCTGATAATTAACCACAAAGATAATACTGATTGTCAGAGCTTTTCTCTTTGAGGTACTATAGGGCAGCACACATTATTTCCAGCTATGCCAAGTTTCATAATGCTTTCTTCTGATTCTATCTCTAGACTATGGAAAGGTAATCTCCATCTGTTGTCAACATTAGCTTGACCGCATCAGTGACTTCAGTGGGTTTCCTGTTGTTACTATCAAGTCACAAGTGTACTCTTCTTGTTCAGACTGCACAATAACTCCATTCAGCAGTTGCTAGAGAAAAATATTGAGAAAGGACTATAACAAGTTTGTACATTTAAAGTGAGTTTGCCATGGAAAAAAACAAACTGATGGAAATCTGGAAGCTAGAATAAGGTAGAATCATAAATAATTACGCTAAGCACTCCCAGTAACTCGGAAAAGAGGTCGTAAGGAACAATCTGGTCTCTCCTTCAAAATTTCAGTCAAACACCTTTATGTTTTCCCTGATTGCTTAAGTATTGACAAAACATTCTGTGGTCCCAAAAGAATCAAGTAGAAGGTACAAGCAATAAAAAGTAATTTTAAAAGAATAGCCTAATATTACCAGGAAAACGTTTTCTTCCTAAAGTACGATTCATTTACCCCTACACTATAGTCAAGCTGGATCAACCTTTTACTGATAGAGTTACACAAAAGTATGTGGTTAACTGTTCTTACTCCTTCGAGAGGGGATGTCAAGATAGCATGTCTGAACGTAGTCATTACAATTTTAAGAAGCTTCACAAATATGAGTTAACTGACGTTCTCTTCTGTGTTCATTGATCTTCTTCAGCCCCAGAAAGTGTGTGCTTTATAGGAGACTCCTCTAACTTTCCAAGTAATATGGGAGGATTGCTGGACCTAATATTTGCTAATGGCCTTTATATACACTCTGTCGCATTAAATAGTACAACACCTGATAGCTTCTGACTGATTAATACACACGTGTTTTCACATGTGCTTGCTATCGTATTATAGCAGCCTACACATATCAAACCATGAGAGCATGAGTTGATCTGATCTTCCAAATTTGCTTCTATACTTTTTCCAGCAATTTCTTTCTCTCAGCTTGTTGAATTAGTGATGACGAACTTTTGTCATTTTCTTTTTCCAGCTGCTAGCTTACTTAAAGTTTTAGCTAGTAGTTTATGAGCTGGAACCTATGACAATTATGGTTGACGTCAATCGTCATTCAAAACTGATTCTTTTGTTAACCAAGTAGCTACGTCAAGCCACAAATGTGGAAGATTACATTTATCGTTTATTTTCATTGAGAAGCAATATGAAATTGTGATTTGTTTTCCTAACTACTGATAACAATCGAATTTAGAGGGTTCCTGTTGTCTTCTCTTAATCTTTTTGTTTTTCTTAGTTCTGATGTTTTATGATTTTATGAGCAGAAGTCTAGTAAAGAAGCTCACTTAATGGTGTTAAATGAAACTTCTTCTTCTTTTTTTGTTGCAAACTTTCAGAATCAATTTTTTATCTCGGGTCTTGCTGGAGATGAAACTATACGCAATCGTGTAGCTGATGCTTTATACAGACGTATAAGGCGAGCACACAAAGAAAATAGATGTTTCAGGGTTATAATAGTCATCCCACTATTACCTGGTTTTCAGGTAGGCATCTTCCCTTCACATCGGGGACTGACTACAAGTTGGTTTTGGTCTTTCACATTTCATATCTAGCTTCAAAATTACAGGGAGGTCTAGATGACATTGGGGCAGCAACTGTGAGAGCCTTAATGCACTGGCAATACCGGACAATTTCCAAGAGCAACAATTCATTATTGAACAATCTTAATGCTCTGTTGGGTCCAGAAACCCGCGATTACATATCTTTTTATGGTCTCAGGACGTATGGCCAGCTTTCTGATGTTGGCCCCATGTTCACCAGTCAGGTAATTCTTAAAGAGCTAACAGTTACAAATCAATTAACTGCCATTCACTTTTATAGTAAGATTGTCCATAGATTAGCAATTATTGCCTTTGAATTGCTAAGAGCCAGTCAATGCAATATTTGTAAGATCAACTTTAGCCTCCAAGAAAATTAGTGCAAATACTCGGCCAAAGTTTGAAAATGAAATTTTTTCCGAGTCTTGAATATCAGTTCATTCTACTTATCCGTAGGAAATATTCATCATCTTTTCTCAATGTTTTCTCTTGACTTTCTAACATGCATCACGTAGTATTGCAAGTTCTCTTGATCTTGATTGTTCGGACTTCGGAGATTTGGTGTTCCATTGAACCTAAAGTTCTCAAATTTCACCGCAGGTCTATGTACATAGTAAAGTGATGATAGTGGATGACCGTATAGCCTTGATTGGATCATCTAACATAAATGACAGAAGTTTGCTTGGATCTCGCGACTCTGAGGTAAATCTTTTTTCTGTAGGACAACTGTTCTAGGCTTTTAGGATTTGAAGAACATGAAATCTTAGTCTCAAGATAGTCTTTTCCTCTTCGAAGAAGAAGAGAAACAAGCATTACTCCCTGGAATAGCTTGTCTAAGTTCATAAAGGTGGTAAGACAAATAAATATGGGGATAATTGTTAGTCAAGCAGTTATAACCCTTGTGGACTTTTGTTTTGCTACCAGTCTAATATAGTGTCCTAGAACTTGTCACTTGGAGTTTGTAGACTTTTTTCTTCTTTGAAGGAAACTTTTTAAATAGAACAATAGGAATGAATACAGCTTTTAGGGCTAACCAATGCTTTTATCCTGCAAGTAGAAGTAAAACTCTAGAAACTGCACAAAAATAAGAAAGCATATATGGCGTTACCTGCATAAATTCTGCTTTCATTTGTGAATTTGTTCATCTATCATGGGAAACTGTAAATTCATCCCATTTCCACCTTGAATTGCTGGCTGTCGATTACATAGATGGTTCATTCATTTATGCTGCTTATACCATGCATGCTGTTAGTGAATGAAAGTTGTCCATAGTCAAAAGATAAGTATGACCTTTCCATCTTTTCAATTGCATGAGGCTGCACATATTAACTTGGACCTTGGATATCTGCAGTTGAATTCTTTCCGCTACTTATCTGCAAAAGCAGCATCTTGTTCTTAGATACTTTTAAACATTTGATTTAAAAAAAAGTATTTTTAGAAAAAGGAAAATTCTGACAGAAAATCGGTGGTTCCAGATTTGTGTAGTCATTGAAGATAAAGATTTCGTTGATTCATCCATGGATGGAAAGCCTTGGAAGGCTGGAAAATTTGCTTTTAGCCTTCGGATTTCTTTGTGGGCAGAGCACCTTGGTTTACATGCTGAGGAGGTAAGTGATGTTGCAGAGTCAGACTTTGAATGCCGTTAAAACTTCCTCTCTTGGATGTCGCCATATCTTCCTTAAAAATTAGCAATGTCTGAGGTCCTTGGCACTTGCCATTGCTGGCCCTCACATGCAATACTTTTTTATTTGCACATGTTTCAAGATATAGCAACTAAAGGCCATCCTTTCTTTTCCAGATTTGTCAAATCAAAGATCCCGTAGCTGACTCTACTTACAAAGATATATGGATGGCAACTGCAGAGGTGAGACTGGTGTTTCTTATGTTACTGTATATTAAGTGTTAAAAGAAATACGAAAACAAGATTGTACTACTTCTTGAAAAGGAAAAAAATAAAATAAAATTTCTGCCCTATGCCTATCTTTTGGTAGACATGCATGGACATACTAACATAGGAAGAAAGCTTTCTGGTATAACAGCAGTTCATTATCACTCTTCTCTTCTGGTTTAGTTATTTTGTTGGTCTTTCTATAACTGCCCATTAACAGATATCATTTCTATGTATGCCATGCGCTAACAGATATCATTTCTATGTATGCCATGCGCGAAATCTTGTCCATACTTGCACAATTTGGTCACCTAGATTTTCATCTCAAAGCTTCAATAACTCCTTTTGTATTTTTGACGTTACAGTCGAATTCCACAATTTACCAAGACGTGTTCTCTTGCATCCCAAATGATCTTGTTCACTCAAGGTACTTGACAACCATACTATGAGTTTCCACCTCTATCTTTTTCTCTTTTGTGGGGGGTGGGTGGGTGGTAGATATAACTCGTTGATCATGCTCAATTGCTTATGTTATCTAATGTCATCCTGGAATGCAGATCTGAACTTCGACAATGTAGGAATCACTGGAAAGATAAGCTTGGGCACACTACAATTGATTTAGGTGTCGCTCCTGATAAACTTGAATTTCACGATAACGGGCTAGCAGCTGTAGTGAATACGAATGAGAGATTAAAGTCAGTCAAAGGACATCTTGTTTCTTTTCCTTTGGAGTTCATGCGTGAAGAAGATCTGAGACCGGGTTTTATCGAGACTGAGTTTTATACTTCTCCTCAAGTATTCCATTAAGCTACAAACTTAAGAAATGAAGCAACTGTACAGTACTACAGCAACAACACGTAGATGTATATAGCAGCCATTGTAAGACGGAAACTAGACTGAAAATTCTTTTGTATCAAGATATCAAGCTATAAGGCTTCCCAGAGCCTCTCCTGGGTATTTTAGAACCAACCTTATTCTTTTAGAGTTAGTATCGGACTGGCTCCAATATATTCTTAGTATTGTTTGTAACTTTGTATCCTACATTTATATGTGAATTGCTGTTCAGATCTTCTATCAGTTTATGGTACACTATACGTTATGCTTTCTCATCTAAGATGACAATGTCCCTTGTAACTCAAACCCCCCAAAATCTTCACCACGTTAACTTGCTTGCCGTAAATTGAGCTGCTATTGGTTCTGGTTCTATTTTACTCTTCTTTTATTTCCTTTTCATGGGGAAAAAGGAAGGAAATAAATTGCTCGGTTAAAGACCAAAATAACAACAGTTTGATTTGATTTTTTCCGAGGTAAAGTGATTTATAATAGGAATTGATAATTTTTTTTTAATCTACAAGGTCGTTTTTTTTTTAAGTGCTTCTACTTACAAAAACATTTGTACCATGTTTTAAGTTACTTGAGCATACCAGCTTTAGAGATTGAGACTTTCAAAAAGAAAAAAGAAGGAACAAATTAAAGCCTTTGATTGAATATTATATAGGGTTCGAAGCAGCCTCAAAATTTAATTGCAGTTTCATTCTGGTTTATGATTTAAAAAAAAAAATAGTGCGACGCCGTAGATGGAACAAATGGGATTTCCCTATACAGAAAAAGGCGGGAATATTTGGCGCCATTCCATTTTTCTCGACTAAAATTCCCCTACATAAACCTCCCACTCACTCTTCAAAACCCTTGCATTTTCTCCATTCTCAGAAACTCTTCTTCTAGAAACCAAATTCCAAAAAATGGCAGAAAATGATATAAACTCCCCTGAGATCAAAGAGCCTTCTCCCAAAATCCAGAAATTGGACCAACCCCAGAACGATGTTGTCCCTGAAATCCCCTTTTTCCGAGTCAAGAAACTCTCTGAAAACGCTGTTTTACCCTCCAGAGCTTCCCCTCTTTCTGCTGGTTATGATCTTTCCAGGTTCGATTTCAGATTTTCATCCAGTAACTTTGTGAACCCATTTAGCAAAATGATTTATCTTTTTACTAAATTATTTGTTTTCTCGGTATACAGTGCTGCAGAGACTAAAGTACCCGCTAGAGGCAAGGCGTTGATACCCACAGATCTCAGCATAGCTATTCCTCAAGGAGCCTATGCTCGTATTGGTAATTTCCTCGACGTTTTTGAGATATTTTTCAGGAAGACAATTTTTTACGAAATTAATTTCCAGTGTTAGGTAACTTTTAGTCATTTAACTTGTACACATTCTTTATAAAACACTATTGTTATTTCCCATATTACTTTGTAATCATTTCCTCCATTGCACCCTCAAAGAGCTGATTTACCAGGACTGATACGTGTTTTCTGGTGTTGTTTATTCTTTGTTTGGTAATAGCGCCTCGATCTGGTTTGGCATGGAAGCATTCGATAGATGTTGGAGCTGGAGTTATAGATGCAGACTACAGAGGGCCAGTTGGGGTTGTTTTGTTCAACCATTCCGATACAGATTTTGAAGTCAAGGCTGGTGACAGGATTGCACAGCTTATTATTCAGAAAATTGTGACACCAGATGTTGAGGAGGTGGATGATCTTGATTCTACTGTGAGAGGATCTGGTGGATTTGGATCCACTGGAGTATAAAAAAGTTTGGCCTTAACTTAGAAAATGGTGATATTATAGTTTTATCTAGTTTTAGATTTAGTAGGTTTTGGCTGTTATTTGGGTTCTACCTGGTACTAAAGCCAACAGTTTGGTTAGTAATGAAGCAGTGGGAGATTTTGGAAGGTATATTTTGGATTGAACTTATATCTCAGTCATCTTAAATATTACTTAGTAATCTACTCTTTATTCAACTTGAGTATAATTTTTTTAATCAAAAGTTCTACAATTGTTACGCATAGAGTTTGGTTCATTTCATTTTCCTACTTGAGCATGAGTGAGAAGTGCCCTTTGCTTAGATGCCTGGCTCCAACTTTTGCCTGCCTGCTAAACACTGCAATACAGAGCCATGTTTGCAATTTCAAAAGTTGAGATAAGAACATCAAAGTGAAAGTATGGTTCTTGAAGAAAGTGACTTTTTATAAGTTGCACATCGAATTAGCAACGTGATAAGCAATTGGGTTCAGCATTAAATTCTCCCACAGCTAATGTGATTGAATCAGAAGGGGGGTTGTTTGTAGTTAGTGCCCCAAATAGGACTTTTTGAGTTCTGTTTTTTTGCCTTAGCTTCTAAGATACCAAGTTGAATACAGGTAGTGGGCTGTGTTAAATGGTGCAAGACAAATGCTATCACTGTCATAGCCGTTTGAAATGGCTGTTTGAGTTTAGGCCTTAATTTCCAGTTTTAAGAGTGCAGCAAAGTTGGCTTTATTTTCTTATTTTCTTGGGCAAAGACTTTTCAGTCACACGTGGATTTAACTCTTTGTTTAGTCCGGTCCTATGTTAGGGTTGTTTAGAAGTCTTCCCTGAACTTGTGGAGCTGGAAATTTTGGCACTTCCCCAGTTGCATTTAGTCTTCATTGAATGTCTGCTCTTTAAACTTTAGCTTACTTGGAAGTATTCATCAACTGAAAAGAGAGTATGTAGGTAGAACTTGGCAGGAC
This sequence comes from Nicotiana obtusifolia, assembly GCA_002018475.1. Classification (NCBI taxonomy): domain Eukaryota; kingdom Viridiplantae; phylum Streptophyta; class Magnoliopsida; order Solanales; family Solanaceae; genus Nicotiana; species Nicotiana obtusifolia. The sequence continues at coordinate 33,792 of MCJB01032534.1, read as the reverse complement.
GAAATAGGAAAGCCTAGCAATGTAAAGCCGAAATGACAGGGAAAAAGTCGAAGTAAACTCAAGAACATAATCAAGGAGGTTGAAGGCCTAGTTCAAATCTGCCTTAATCAGTGCATGATGGTTTTTTAAAATTAAATGGAGAACAATGGATCTAATCCATATTTACATGGCCATTTAGAATAATATATACAATCTTAACTCAATTAATACTGCTCGGGACTATGTCTAGTGATGGATTCAAAATTCAGATGTTATGGATTATGAGTTGGGAGAATGAGTTATAAAATTTATAACAAACTCTAAATATTTGTTTTTCATACACACACACATAGGGCACAAGCCCAAAACTTTGGGTTTTACCGACCAACGACCCTACATTTGGATCTGCCGCTAATGGTGTTTATGCTGCAATTTCTTTCTGTCACAAACTATGAGGACTAGGAGTGGAGTGCGTCCTCTACAACAATATCTGAATTAATGCAGTTACATCCGATGGGTTAAAGATTCAATTAATTATTACTCCAAACGGAAACAATAAAGGATCCATTTTTTTTTTTCATACTTGATGTAGTTAAAGAGCACCTAAATCTAAGGTTTTATGTTAATTCTAACATGTAAGCATGTGGACGAGTTCTTTGAGGCAGAATGTCAGAGAGAGAGAGAGAGAGAGAGAGAGAGAGAGTAGCTTTTGCTATTAAGTTATTTTGGTGCAGTTACAGGGTAAATATGGTGACAGAAATGATTAGAATGAAAGAAGAGTACAATAGCAGATATATCATCCACAGCTATCCCTCTTCTCTTGCGTTTCCAAGCGCGGACAGCGCATTGAACCAGACACTTGGCCGCCTTTGCTCTATCTGGAGTTGTGGATACAATTTCTACAGCCTCTTGATTGGAGACTACATCCCATACCTGCAAAAATAATATACACTTAAAAGGAGATAACTCGGGCCTACGTAATACAATATTCGTTTCTTGTGGCCAAGGCCTTCTGTTAAACTGATGAATCTTAATCAATTCCATATAAATTTTTTTTTATCTCCGGAGAAATCTCCTTTGGGCTTCTGGTGCGACTTTACTTGAGACTCAGGACCCAAACTCTAGCAACTATGAGCACGCCCCTCTATCATTTTCCCGCCTCAATACTGATTTTGTCTGCAGAACAGTTTGAGCTCGTGATGTGCGTCTAACCAACACCACACAAGTTCTTTTTAGTTTCTTTGAGAAAATCAAAGCCCTAGGAGCAAAAACTGATGAGCTTTTGACTATATGCTTACAATTGTTGACCTACCTACTTTTTGTTCTATGTGCCTAACTAAGAAATACGGTATTACTATTAGTGATGAAGACATGATTGTCCTTGTTAGACTAATTCTAGAATTGGGAACAACCCAGAAGGCACAAAACATACCCCATCAGTTGCCAGCACAACAAATTGGTCTTTGCTTGTGATATGCCTTTGAGTCACATCAGGCACTGAAATTAGACCAAAATCTTTAACACAATAGTCCCCAAATGCTCTAGACATCGCCAATCCAGGGGATTCTTCATCGGGCAGCCATACTCGGTGCACCCCAGATTCATCATCTAAGCAAAACACTCGACCATTACACTGTATTATCCTCTCGGTTTCCTCTGCAAAACATACATTAAAATAGCTTACATATGGCTGTTTTCTGTCTAGTAGAACAGAGAGAGGAAGAGAAATGTATAGAGGTCTCACGAGGTAGATTAGGCTTGAAATCAATAGTTAGCTGAACTGGTACCAAGTTGCCGTCATCACAAGTGGTAGCCAGTACAGCACGTGAGTCACCTACATTTGCTATAAAAATTATCTCACCCTGCAAAACAACGAACACTAATCTAATTAGGATTCAGCTTATAAATATTGGCAATATAAATAATTAAGCAGATTTTCTTGATCACAGAACTATGGACTATATTTTGCTGTAGAGACATAAAAAGTTATGAACTTTATCTTCATGCCCATCATTCAAAAACTAAAAAAGGATAAAGTAGAAAACAAGAAGGATGCTGGCTTCTAGAAAGCACTTCACTTTATCATGATTCAAACTCCAATATAATTTGCTATTTTCAGGGTGAACATGCCTAACAGTTTTAGAGAAAACATCATTTCGCGTACCATTTCCACACTCAAAAACAGAAAGGGGTAAAAGAAGAACTGCCATACACTAGTCTTTATTGGCATTGCAAAAGAGCACCCTTTATACATTGAGAATACAATAATTCAGTATATTTCTTACATTGAGTTTCAGTTGTAACCAATTTAGCAAGAGGAACAACCAAAAACACAGTATGGGTTTACAAAATAATGTTAAAAGCTTACACTTTACAAGGCCAAATTGGTAAAAAAAAAAAAAAAAAGGATAACCACACAAGAATTACCACATTGGTGATTCCCAAAAAGGAAGAGGAAAAAGAAAAACTAGAACTAACGCAATTACCTGTCTGACTATTGTCAAAGCAGTGGTTCCACTGTAAAATGTATCAATTTTAGGATGGTGTTCCAGCTCCTGATCTACAGCTGCACATGCCTTTAGGTATGAGTCCTTCCATATGTTAAACCTTTGAAGTTTCTTATCAGAATCTAAATCAAAATCTGGATCAACTGAAGCCTCGGCTAGACTCTCTTGCCAATTGCAAAGCAACGATGATACAATTGATTCTCGAACCTTCTTTGCCACAAAATGACCCCATGGACCATGCCCATCAAATATACCACAGAATATCATATCTTCTTGGCATCCAAATTCCTGTCATTCCCACAACAGCAAAAACAATCTGTTACAATATAGTGTTGAGACATAATTAAGTAAATAAACGTCTGCTCTCTATAACAAATTATGCTTTTAGATGAATTGGTCACACACTTCAATATAGTTTAAGAACAATGGTCCTGAGTTTAATTATTTACTGTCACCCATTACCAAAAAGAATTTACCAAAAGCTACTGCTACAATCATATATAGATATCACAATTAAAAAGATCCACAGACTAGTATAGATCAAAGAGGACATTTAGTAATCATAAGGAGGCTAATAGTGGAAGCATACCTCCCAAACAATGAAGCAATCTTGATTCACTCCTTTTTCACCTCTCCTAGAAAATAATGAAGCAAAATTTTTAGAGCCAACAACATTTACAGTCCCAGAAGACCTTAATATCAAGTCATTTTTCTTGGCTTCTTTAGCCATAGCCTCAACAGCTTCTCTACCATCATATTTCCCATTCCCAGTACAATTCCTTCTTTTCTTTAAGGAAAAAGACCTTGCCAATCCATTAAACATTGAAGAGAAATGCCCCATTTAGAGCTTAATCCTTAGCTACCCAAATGTGAAATACCCCTGCAGCAGAAAGGCAAAAAATTCTTAAGCTTTATAGGTATAACAACCCTCAAAATAGGCATATCATATTTAGTAAAAAAGTGACAAATATACACATACACCATCACATGAAGCCAAGTAATTGGATATACTTAGCTCAGGTAAAAAGAGATGTGATCTGACTCAGAAAGTTAAGCATCTGGAGGTTTTAAATACAGAAATATCCAAAATTGATGAATCTGAAGTGAGATTAAAGAACCTTTTAACAGTGCAAGAAAAGCAGAGAATATTCAAACTCCAACTTGGAATTCCATCAGCAGAAAAATGTCAGAAGAATGAACAGACACCCATCAATCCACTAAATCTAGAGAATTCCCCTCATGGAATTTTTTGCATAAAAAAGACACACAAATGCTTAACACTTTAAAAAGTTTGTCCTTTCTTTACCGTTATCTCAATTACCAAACAGAATTAGATAAGCAGAGGACTTAAATAACTCCTATAACAGCGAAAACCCAAAAAGCTATGGAACAGACTATTGGAAATTTCAAAAAGTTATCTTTTTTCTTCATTTTATTAGTAAACAAAGAAAAAGAAATTTCCCCAGAAATGAATAAAACTTGATTAACCTAACACCCGCATGTTATTTGAACTGACAAAAAGGAAAGACGATGTGAAGTGTGAACCACCTTGGTTTTACTTCCGGTGGAATATGGTCGGAGAAATGAGTGTTCAACTAGAGCCAGAGACTTATTGAGGAGCCTGAAAAGCTGAAAAAGATTGCCGGAAAATGACGAAATCCCGACGGGGTGAGCTGAGAAATCGAGAGAAAAGATGAGAATCCATTAGAAGATTACGTTGGTAGATCCTTTTAAGGGAAAGAGAAGACAAGTTAGAGGAGTTTGGTTATTGTGTACAGTGACATACACGGAGTGTACGTTAAACATGTGGTGTCCAACTTCGTTCTTGTAGTTCTTTCTTAAATTATGCACATTTACTCAAATGTCTATATTGCCCTGGATTTCGTTAAGATTTTTTTTTCTCCAATTTTTTGGCCATGACTCACTTGCAAATAATTTTTTGAATTCATACTATTTAAGTGAGCATTTTACTTTTTGATGCTCAAAAAAGAAATGATACAAGTAATGAGGGTCAAATCTTATTTTACCCGTTCTAGTGCGAGGAGGACGAGCACTGTCCTTTCTATACATGTTGAGGATATCAAACCGTCATATCCAATTACAACAATAACAAATCCACTATAATATTACTGATAGAAAATAGTCATATAAACACAGCGGAAGCAAGCACCCAAAATCATATTCTCACATGTAAACTAGACAAACATAATCAAATACGAGATTATAATACTAACCTTTTGAACCTGTTGCACAAGTCTTCAATAGCGTTCGTGCTCTCCAGGTCTACGATCTTCTGCTGTGTATCCTGAAGTTCTATGAACGTAATACTTGAGTGGCAAGTATTTCGGCTAAAGAAGAATAATCCTTAGGGTTGAATAGCTTTCTTTATATACACACGTTTTTTTAGGGTAAACCCTTAGCCAAAAACGTGTAGCAGTCTCCTAAACCACCAAGGATACTATTTTTCCTTTTAACTTCCTTGTTCTAGAATAATCAGGCACATCAGGGACCACAGATTTAATAACGAGGCTTCCTATTGTGGTATTAATTCGGAATATGAATGAATTAATCCTACCACAATAAATTATAATTTATTGCACTAGAAAACTGTAATTGCACTCCTCTGTTTAATTTCAAAATCATTCATTAAAAACTTATTTTAACTCCCCATGTTAAGATTACAGACACCAATCAAATAAATTAAATTACTGACAATTTAATTCATCGACTAATTTATTCCTTTATACTTCCGCTTAATTTATTTCATGTGACAGATACAAAATCCACCTGCAGGGTTTTCACATGAAAACTTATAAGCATCCATAAAGGGGTATCATCAATCTCAAGGTCAAGACACGGATTCTATCAACTAATTGTTATTTCACAAATTCACTTTGCCATTATCCAATTTACTAGGAATACATTAACTCGTAGTTGAGTCGTACCTTTTAATAAATCAAAATAATGAACGAAGCACATTGATCACAACAATCATATCAAGATTAAGAGTATAAGAACATTCAATGAGCTAGAGAGGTAGTTTTATTTATTCAGCACGAAAACACTTATCTCTACTTGGTCCGTCCAATACACAAAAATGTACTAGTATAAGAAGTTGGAACTGAACCATTCCCATAATCAAGATAGATTATATTTTAATCTTATGCTACAATCATCAAGATACTTTGCCCAGTTTCATCTTTGATTGTGAACATTAACTTTATAACTTATACGAACTGACAATTTAATCTTCCGCGCATGAGCTAAAGCTCCATACACTAAATCGTCTACTATATAAGTAAAGGGCACACATATGAACAAATGATCTATTTAAATTAAGACTTCATTGAATTGAATAAATAAATAAACAATTATTCCAAAAAAATAAAACATAATACTATAATCAAATCGCATGGTTAATAGTATATTCTAACAATTACAAGTAAGTCTGTGAAGGATAATGTGTACGCAAAACTTACTCCTATCTTGAAAAAATTAGAAAGGATGTTTCAATAGACTCCCGTCATATTCATTTGTAAATATTGAAGTCATTATTTGTAAGTTGAATCCTAGCTATTTGTATATTAATATTTGAAATAATGGTAAAAGCTTATTTTGAGGAATATTTCGAGTGAAATAATAATGTTTTCCTAAAAAAACTTTTAGCTTTTTAAAAAGAAGTCATGTCCAAATAAATAAGATCAAATGCTATGCAAACTCATACGTACAAGTAACTTTCCCACAAAAAAAAATTCAGTTTTCCCTTCTTTAGATTTTATGTGAAGATATTTAAATGCACAAGATATTAAAAAGAACCTTTGACGCTAAGTACTTTTCTTTTATCTAAAAAATTAGATAAGATTTTGATATGCATGTATTAACAGTTGCCTTTAACATTCTCGTTTACAATAATGGAAATCTCATTTTTAATAACATGATGGAGTCATGTAGGTTGTCAAATACTTTGTAATCGCATATGCATTATTTTCTAATTATTTAATTTGTTATTCAACTAACCATGTGAGGTAAGGGCTGAGATACAATTCTTTTAATCCTTGTAAGCTGTCAAACTAAAGATTTTTCTCTTAAAACGAAAGAACAATTCTAACTAATGTCGACAAACAATTATATAATGATTAAAAGGTTAAGATGTTCTGTAAATAAAATACGTGGATAAACTTGGAAGACCAAACAAGATTGAGTCAATTAATTGATTATTTGGCGGTCCACATCGCAGAGTCTTCTATTATTGTTTTTTATAGCTCCGAAATAATGCAATTATGTTAGATATGATTAAATATTAGTTATTGTTTTAATAACTTCTAGAGTAATTATTTAAAGCACAAACTTAGAGTTCTGTCTCCAAATTTGCATCCGTAGAGATAGCTGAAGGCTAACTAACAATTTGATGAATTAGTAAAAGTTACTATAAAAAGGAAATAAAAGGTGCCCAAGTAACAGTAACTGTCTTGGCCTAGGAAATGATACTATAAAATGTAAATTTCATTGCATCCAATCACAGGGCCGTGTAATAGGTGAACATATAATTGGTCGAAATAATTAAATAAACATTTTAAATTATTTATGTTCTATTTGAATGGAATAGTCGTGGTCTCGCGTGGAAGGAAAAATGAAGAAAAAGAAAGAGCTTAGTAAGATTTAAATTTTACAGCTGCAGCTAACATATTAGTATATAGTAATAGTACAACGTAGTAGTTTTACAACTAAGTTACCAGTCAACCCTTGTTTTGTACTGCGCTTCTGACATAAGCAATACTGGCGTAGGAATGAAAATCTAATGCAAAAAAGAAAGAAATAAAAAAGGGAGTCATGTTCATTGAATTAATCCGAAGAAAAAGAGATATAGCTACATTATCTTCATGCTTAAATTTCCATATTAAGTAAAATGAAATATGATGAAAACATTATTAATCCAGTAAACTTAAGGATATTACACCAGTTTTATAGCATAGGGGGATTGGGGTGAGGTTTGAGTAACAAAATGAAGCATCCCACAATTAATCAAAATAGGATAGTAAATGTAACATATCAAACCACAATGAAGATATTATTATAAAATAAAGACCGTAACATAAAAATAAATATAAATAGAAACTAATATATTATTCAATTTCAAATTGATATACATAATAAATTAAAATCTCCTCTATTCATAAAAAAAGGAAGTTGCTGTGTAAGCTGCTATTGCAAGCTGTTTGTAAGCTGCTACTGTATCAGATATAGATAATCTTCTATCAGGATAATATTTATCTATAACGGAGTACGAAAGGATAAGCTCATTATACCAGATATAGATAATCTTCTACTGAGGGTAATATATATCTATAACGGAGTACTGAAAGGATAAGCTCATTGTACCGGATATAGATAATCTTCTACCAGGGGTAATATTTATCCATAATGGAGTACCAAAAGGATAAGCTTCTTCGGGAGGCTTATTTCCAATAGAGTACTAAATAGATAAACATATTTACGGCGGAGTTCCATATGAAAAAGTTTCTTCAGGAAGATTATTTACAACAGAGTACTAAATGAACATCCATAATATAATATATTTATAACACTCCCCCTCGGATGTTCATTAAATTATAATGTGCCTCATTAAAACCTTACTAGGAAAACTCCCGTAGAAAAAAAATACTAGTGAAGGAGAAGAGTACTCATATTTAGTAATACGCATAACTAGTTGTCACATTAAAAAACTTTATAAGGAAAACTCTGTGGAAAAAACCTTAGTAAGGAAAAAAGAGTATAACGCGTATTTTACTCCTCCTGATAAAAATCTTATTTCAAATATTTGAGTCTTTGCATTCCAATCTTGTATACCATCTTTTCAAAAGTTGAAGTTGGCAAAGATTTAGTGAATAAATCTACCGGATTGTCACTTGAATGGATTTGTTGCACATTAATGTCACCATTTTTCTGAAGATCATGTGTGTAGAATAGTTTTGGTGAAATGTGCTTTGTTCAATCTCATTTTATAAATCCTCCCTTTAATTGGGCTATGCATGCAACATTGTCTTCGTATAAAATTGTGGATCTTTTATCACATTTCAAACCACATTTTCATTGAATAAGATGAATCACTGCTCTCAACCATACGCATTCTCTACTTGCTTCATGAATAGCTATTATCTCGGCGTGATTTGAAGAAGTAGCAACAATAGATTACTTTGTTGAGTGCCATGATATGACAGTACCTCCATATATAAACACGTAGCCGATTTGAGATCGAGCTTTATGTGGATAAGATAAATAACATACATTTGCATAACCAACAAGATCTGCACTACCTTTGTTAGAATAAAATAAACCCACGTCAAGAGTTCCTTTTAAATGTCGCAATATATACTTAATCACATTCCAATGTCTCCGTGTAGGAGAAGAGCTATATCTTGATAGTAAATTAACAGAAAATGCTATGTCAGGCCTTGTAGTATTAGCAACATACATAAGTGCACCAATCGCACTAAGATAAGGTATTTGGGGACCAAGGAGTTCCTCATCCTCTTCTGGAGGTCGAAACAGATCCCTATTCACCTCAAGTGATCGAACAACCATCGGTATACTCAATGGGCACCGTTTTGTCCATGTAAAAGCGTTTTAAGACCCTTTGTATAGGCAGATTGATGGATAAAGATCTCGCTGCTAAATGTTCAATTTGCAGACCAAGACAAAGTTTTATTTTTCCAAGATCTTTCATCTCAAATTCTTTCTTAAGATATTCAATTGCCTTTTGGAGCTCTTCTAAAGTTCCAACAAGATTTATGTCGTCAACATAAACTACAAGTATGACAAATTCTGATGGCATTTTCTTTAGAAAAATACATGGACAAATAACATCATTTGTGTAACCCTCTTTCAGCAAATATTCAATAAAGCGATTATACGACATGCGCCCATATTGATTTAACCGTACAAAGATCTTTATAATCTGATTGAATACATTTTCCGAGATTTTAAATTTTCTACAAGCATTTTAAAGCCTTCAGGTATTTTCATATAAATTTCATTATCAAGTGAACCGTATAGATAAACTGTAACTACATCTATGAGATGTATTTCAAGCTTTTCATGTAGTGCTAAACTGATGAGATATCGAAATATTATGGCATCCACAACAGGTGAATATGTTTCATCAAAATCGACTCTAGGTCGTTGTGAGAATCCTTGTGGGACAAGGCGAGCTTTGTATCTTTCAATTTCATTTTTATCATTCCTTTTTTCGCACAAAAACTCATTTATGACCAACTGGTTTTATACCAGCAGGTGTTTGGACTACTGGTCCAAAGACCTCTCTTTTAGCAAGTGCATTCAATTCTGATTGAATTGCCTCTTGCATTTTGACCAATCAGATCTTTGTCAACATTCTTCAACAGATCGGTGTTCAAGATCCTCACTATCTTCCATAATGTTAAGTGCAATATTATATGCAAAAATATTATCCACCATTATTTCAGATCAATTTAAATTAATCACATCCAGTAGAACTTAATAAAAGTTCCTCACTCACTTGAGTCTCGGGTTCATTGATTTCTTCAAGAATCTCAGAACTAATCAGATCTTGGGTCTCTTTAGGAAATCCCTTCATGATATCATTTTGATCATTTGTCGATTTTCTTTTTCGAGGATTTCGATCCTTAGAACCTAAAGGCTTACCACGCTTCAGACGTGCTTTAGATTCACTAGCTCTCATGCTAGTAGATGGTTCTGCTGGGACACCAATTCGGATACATATTTTCTACAGGGATATGTGACTTAGTTATCCTTTTCAAATCAGTAAACGCGTCTGCATTTAATTTTCTATATTTTGTAAATGGATAATCTTCAGGACCTCCTGATTTCATATAGGGGTACGTGGATCAAAATGAGATAATGATGAAACTTTCCACACAATTTCTCTTTTGATTTCCTTTTTCTCTCCCCCTTGTTATGGGAAATTTATTTCATCAAACCGACAATCTGCAAATCTAGCAGTAAATAAATCACCCGTCAATGGTTCAAGATAGCGAATAATAGAGGGTGATTCAAACCCAAAATATATTCCTAACCTTCTTTGCGGGCCCATCTAACTACGCTGTGGTGGTGCTACTGGCACATATACAACACATCTAAGAATTCGTAGATGGGCAATATTTGGTTCATGACCAAAAATTAATTATGACGGAGAATATTTATTATAACGTGTCGGTCAGATACGGATAAGTGATGTTAGCATGCAAGATAGCATGGCCCCAAACAGTAGTGGGCAATTTTATTTTTATAAGTAGTGGTCTTGGTATCAATTGCAGGTGTTCGATAAATGACTCTGCAAGGCCATTTTGATTATGAACATAAGCTACAGGATGTTCAACTTTTATTCCAACTGATAGACAATAATCATCAAAAGCTTGAGATGAGAATTCTCCAACATTATCAAGGCTATAGCCTTTATAGGATAATCTGGGAATTGTGCCCTTAATCGAATTATTTGGGCTAATAGCTCTACAAACGTCAGGTTGCGAGATAATAGTAGGCACACATGAGACCATCTTGAAGATGAATCTATTAGGACCATAAAATATCTAAACATCCCACTTGGTGGATGAATAGGTCCACATATATCGCCATGTATACATTCTAAAAAGGCAGGGGATTCAATGTCAACCTTCATTGGTGATGGTCTAATGACCATGTTGCTTTGATAACATGCATCACAAGAAAATTCATTATTTGTAAGAATCTTCAAGTTTTTTGATGGATGCCCACTTGAATTTTCAGTAATTTATCTCATCATGATTGATCTGGGATGGCCCAAACGGCCATGCCAAAGCACAAAAATATTTGAATTAGTAAACTGCTGATTTACGATAGAGTGTGCTTCAACTATACTGATCTTTGAATAGTTTAAGCTTTTTTACCATCTAAAATCGAAGAAAAGAAAGAAGGGCGAGATAAACAAATAAAGACTCAAAAGCAAGAACTTTGCGTTTCTTATATCAGAAGATAAGGTTGGTAACTTTTCTACAATGCACTTCTGGCCAGAAACATTCTTTGTGATACAAAGATATTCCACATTCATTTCATCTATCGCCTCAACATGATACCCATTTTGGCAGATATCTATAAAACTCAACAAGTTTCTTGGGGACTTGGAGGAGAATAATGCATTATCTATAATAAGTTTTGTTCCCTTAGACATAAATATAGTGACTCTTACAGAGCCTTCAATCAAACTTATATTACCAGAAATTGTTGAAACATTTGCTTTTTTCTTATGCAAATAAAAAAAAATTCTGATCTTTGAATATGGCATGACTTGTTCCACTATCAATTACGCAAATATCTTCATGATTGGTCTTTTTCTTCAAATGACATAAACAAAATAAATATGATAGTAAACATCATTATCAAAGCCCAACTTTTATTTATGTACAACAATTACATAACCATAATATCTACTACAATCAATAAAAATTAAAATATTTATATTTCTACAGACTCATCACCGATCACATGACTTGTTTCTCCTTTGGGGAGTGGTAATCAGCTACATCCAAATGCATGAAGTCTAAATTATCTTCAAAAATAAATTTTGCTTCAGCATTTTTCTCTGTCTTCTTTAGGGAGGCTTGATAAAGCTCAACTAGGTGCTTTGGCGTATGACAAGTGCGTGACCAGTGCTCTTTTTCTCCACATCTGTAGCAAGCGTTTTCTGCATTTGTTGCTTGCACCGCTTCATGCTTTTGTTCATTTCTTTTCCACTGCTGGTGGTGAGGAGGATTCTTTGGTGCATTATTATTACCATGATTAGAGTTTCTTCCCCGACAATGACTGGGGCCACAACCTCTTCCACGCATAGCTTGGTGGAAGTTCGTCTCTTTCGCTTCAAGGAATGGATAAGAACCAATAGGTCAGCTTTCATGATTTTTCATTAATAACCCATTATGTTGCTCAGCTATAAGAAGATGTGAGATAAGTTCAGAATATTTCTGAATCCCATCTCTCGTTATTGCTGTTGCAGGAGCATATTCGAGGCATGAAAAGTGGTGAAAGTTTTCTCCAACATATCATGATCAGTAATATTATCACCACATAATTTTAATTGAGAAATAACTCTGAATATCGCAGAATTATACTCACTGATAGATTTAAAATCTTGTAGTCTTAGATGAGTCCAATCATAACTTGCCCGTAGAAGAACGATCATCTTCAGGTGGTCATATCTATCTTTTAAATTATTCCACAGTATGACTAGATATTTAATAGTGAGATATTTCAAGCCTTCATCAAGGTGATGGTGTAGGAATATCATTGCTTTGGCGCGGTCTTGGTTTGATGCTTGATTTTTGTCCTTGATGATATCTGCCAGACCCATCGTATCAAGATGAATTTCAGCATCAAGCACCCAAGACATGTAGCTTTTGCCCGATATATCTAGGGATACAAATTCAAGTTTAGAAAAAATTTGACATTATGTAGAAAAAGAAAGTTCGTACCTCTTGTACTTTCAAAGTATTTGCTCGAGATGGCTGAGTCGCGTGCTGATAACGTGTTATAAAATAATGATTATAAAGTAAAGATAAGTATAGAGAGAAACTGATATATTATTCAATTTCAAACCGATGTACATAATGAACTGAAATCTCCTCTATTTATAGAAAAAAGAAAGCTGCTACTGCAAGCTGCTGTGTAAGGTGCTTGTAAGCTGCTACTGCAAGCTGCTGTGTAAATTGCTTGTAAGCTGCTATTGTACCAGACATAGATAACCTTCTATCGGGGGTAATATATATCCATCACGGAGCACCGAAAGGATAAGCTCATTGTACCAGATATAGTGGGTAATATTTATCCATAACGGAGTACCGAAAGTATAAGCTCATAGTACCAGATATAGATAATCTTCTACCGGGGGTAATATTTATTCATAACGGAGTACCGCAAGGATAAGCTTCTTCAGGAGGCTTATTTTCAATAGCGTACTAAATAGATAAACATATTTACGGCGGAGTTCCATATGGAAAAGCTTCTTCAGGAAGCTTGTTTACAATGGAGTACTAAATAAACATCCATAATATAATATATTTATAACAAATATGTGCTAAAAACAAATCTTAAGAAAAATCTCTAAACTTATTTTTGTATAATATATGGTTTTTTCTAATAGCAGTGGTGTCTGAGACAGCTTGCACGTACCTCGATTAATTTCACGGGATACATGCCACCTCCCACCAGCAACAGTTATTAGGTAACACTGTCCACCAAGGACTTGGACAAAAGGGAAGAAATAACCTAGTATTTTTTGTTTCTGCTAGGGTTTGAACATGAGACCTCATGGTTCTCCACCCACTTTATTAACCACTAGGCTTGTAACACCCCAGAATTTAGACAGAATCCCACATCGGCAAAACACAAGAGGGATGCTGGGTATATAAGTTAACAAGCATTAGACCCTAGTGACGTGTTTTAACTCCGTAAGGGCCTAGGCCTAGAGTGGACAATATCACTAGCGGGCTGGGTTGCTACAGATGGTATCAGAGCCACTTTTGCGTCAGGCATGCTGATGGTGGGCCAGAGTTCAACTGAGTTTAGGCAAATCCCGGTTAGGCGGGACAAACCTCAGTGTTGAGTCTAGGCAAATCCCATGTGGTGGGGAAAACCTCGGTGAGGACGCTGAGTCCATAAGAGGGGGTGTATGTAACATCCCAGACTTTAGACAGAATCTCACATCGGCAAAATACAAGATGGATGATGAGTATATATGTTAACAAGTCTTAGACCCTAGTGACGCGTTTTAAACCCGTGAGAGCCAGGCCCTGAGCGGACAATATCACTAGTGGGCTGGGTTGTTACAAGGCTACTCTTAGGTGTATAATATATATATATATATATATATATATATATATTATCATATTTAGTTTTCTAATCTCGATATGTTGAGTCCCACATCTGGTGGAAGTTAACAAATGAGTCTCCTTATATTGTCTTTGACAGTTCTCACTTCATAGTTTTGGGATCGAACTAGGCACAAGTTTTATTGTTTATGAAATAACCAAAACACCCAAGAGTAACGTCCATAATAATAATCCTAGTAGAAAATTAAATAGGGAAACAGTAAGAACATGTAATATGCCAAGGACTGAAATGCAATTAGTCCCAAGATCTAGACTGAAGCGCGTACCGGTGGGGTTGGGGACCCGGGATGAGATCCGGCAATAACATAAGACCCTCTACTTGAATGAGTAGTATTATTCATTTTGTTTGTAGTATTGTTTTAAATGTGCAAATTTTGCATGTGGTTTTGGACCACAATAATGTTCGAACATGTACAACATCTTTGACAATTATTCAGAATTTCAAATATTGAGGGCCTCTAAGATCGAAGATATTGATGGCCTACTAAAACAAGAAATCAGTTGTTCCTTAGTCAAAATTAATAAGCAGTTCAAATAAATGCAAGCACACCGAACAAATGGTGCAAGAATTGATAATAATAAGGGAAATTGAAGACTAGAAATCAAAATTTTAGTCTTAAATTTTTTTCAGTTTTCTTCAATCGGGAATGTTAATAAAATTTGCGTGCACATTCTATAAAACTTTTTCATCAAACAATAAAAGTATATTTTTGATATCCATGCAATAACAATTACTACACAACTACACTATACTTTGATATGCGAAATACTGACTAACACTATTTTTTATTGAACAAGAAAGATGCGTGCCAAAAAGGTGAGACATGGCATTTAATCTAAACTCCTCTAAGAATTTCTAAATTAGATTATCTTTCCTTAATAGTATATACTTCATTTCGTGAAGAAGTATAAAAATTACAAATGGACATACTATAGTTGCCAAAGGAGAAATACAAAATGCGTCGATAACGAAGAAAGAGATATGATGAACTACGAAATGTGTGGAGGAAATAGAAAGGTCGGAAAGAGGGCCCATTGTGCTTACTTTACCTAAAAACTAATTTAGTAGTAGTTAACTTAATTGATGTCCCTTTGACGACCAATTAAAGATTTTAACTAAAAGTTGATGAAAGTGCAATTCCTTTTTATTTGGGTTAAATGGTCACACTCTCCCATCAATGATTTATCGTGGACCCTAATATTTGTCACTAGATTCGGTGGGTCGGTAACAATTAATCCAACTCAACCCTACATGGCTCAACAAATTAAAACTTCCATATTTTTTAAAATCATAATGAGAAGTGTTTGTTCCAAAATACTAGCTCGTAGGAATAAATAGAGGAATTTCTTTGTTTTGTCTTTTCCTTTTAAATTTTCTTGCCCATGGGTAGAATTACTATTTCCTTTAATCCACAAGAGAAAAATAATAATAAAGTAAAAGTAACTCTTTGTGTGGACGAAGAATAGATTTTTTTTTCTCCTTAACGGTGGAATTGTAAAATTATTTATACCACAAAAATAATTCAAACGATGAGTTTTGTGGGCAGAAAATAATATGTTTAAAAGTAACTTTTTTGTGTGGATCCTGATTTCCGATTGATTAGAATTTGGAAAAGGAGAAAGATATGGTGATACGTAAGCTGCCAACAATCAAGTGTGGGGCGGCAGCGAAACTGCAAAATTCACCTCTATGCTTCTTTCCAGCATTGCAAAATTGACCCTTCATCCTCCTCTTCCGCTTTAGGGTTTATCCGAATCAAATATTTTTTACAATTATAAATATTTAATAAGTTTAATATTAAAATCTTAAATGTTGAACCTATAAAAATTAAATTTTGCATTTTTGGTTTGGTTAGTTTGAAAATGTGGGAAACATCTCACAAGTAACATGTAACATGTGACAATTGTAGAAATTTTTGATTCCTAAAAATATGAGAAAAGTGTTGATGATATATATGGTATAGGAATTACAACAATAGGCAAGTAACTGCAAACAACTTCTTCAGATCGAATCTCTCATATAAACCTTTTCGCCATTTACACCGATCTCGCCTTTTGGCCATATAAACTTTTTCAAAGAACTGCGCAAC
>MCJB01032534.1:0-17146 GCA_002018475.1 Nicotiana obtusifolia | reverse complement strand
GAACGATAATCTTTTCTTCAATTTTTAGAAGTGCATTGAGCCATTGAAAAAAGTTATCCCAAGGCTTTGTTACTCCAAAATATTAAGCTCTTATCCTCTCCCATTCACCACTGTAAAATGTTTTCCGTGTATTACTGTATTCAATTTAACCGTTTCAAATTGTAAAGTCAAATCAAATTGATTTAAAAATTTGATTAGATTTGGTATTGAGTAAAAAATTCAACAAAATCGACATATAAGTATATATAACTTTTATATATACTTTTAAGACTTTATATTGAATTTTCTTTAAAAAATATAAAAATATTTGAGATCCTCTCATGGAATATAATATTTAATAAAACTATGAAATGCATTCATTGTAAGGCCCTGTGAAATTTCACCTAGAACCCGAGGTTTTGTGGTGCCGAGGTAAACTAATGTGTTTGAGGATTGTAGAAATTCTTCGCGGCTCGTGAGCTCGCCGCGGTATGGACTTTCTGGGTCGAACAGTTCGTTGGGGTGTTGAAGAAAATTTTTAGGAGTGCTGGGCGTTTCTGCGGTCCATTCTGCGATCTTAGAACTGATCTGCGGACCGCAGATCTACCGCGAAATGAAGTAGAAACTTGAGCTAATTTTATGACCATTATGCGGTCCATTATACGGCCTCGTAATCATTTCACGGGCCGCACATCCATCGCAGATCCAACACAAAAATTTCCGGAAGGGAGTTCTACGATGCATTATGCGACCGCAGAATTGTTCTGTGGATTGCAGACCTGTCACAGAGTGACGCAGAAATGCCAGTTCTGGAGGGCCATTATGCGGTCCATTTTGCGGACCACAGATATTCATCGGGGATCCTTTTTTTAATTTTATAACCCGATCCCATTTCAATATATAGACGCGAAGGACCATTTTTTAAGCAAAACCTGATATTTTTAGAGAGAAGAAGTGCCATAGAGTGAGAAGGAAAGTTTCTAAGATTACTGCTCATCAATTCTTGCTCAAAGTTGGAGAATTCACAAGGAGAAACTCACAAGTTCTTCATCCAAGAGGTAAGGTTCCATGTCCTAGTCTCAGTTTCGAATTTGGGGTAGAAGATGGTTAATGAGGGGTGTGATTCTTGGGTGTGAGAGTGTATCTATGCATGCATGTACAATCATGAGTTGTGGGAAGGTAGTTGAGCTCAAATGGGTAGACCTTGGAATCTGGGGTGGAGGAAATCTGCCATAGGAGAAGCTAGAAATCGTAATGCCCACCTACTGTTTGATAAAATGCTCAAATGAGCTGGAATCATAAACGCCTTCCTAATTTGTGTTCAATTTTACTATATTTCTAAGTAGATCGAAGTGGCTAAGAATTTCGAAACATTGTAGTAATTTAAAAGCTAAAGGCGAGGTATGTTGACTAAACTTCTCTCCTAGAATTGAACCCCACAGTGTCCTTGTAAGTCCCGAGTTGTTCATTATAAATTAATTATTATGAATAAGCCTTGTGTCAAAAGATATATGTTCAATATGTACTCCAATGTTCTTGTTATGTTATATTCTATTTGAAAATGTGCTCAAGGCATGTGTACCTCTTTATTGGGATGAGATTGATGTGATGAGATACTTCCCTTTATTGGGATGAGATGATTACTAGAAAATGGTGATGTCATTCCACACGGCATTGTGGTAAGACGGCCTAGCCAGTTGGGTCGTGATCGGACGCCATGCCACACATCGTGGTGATTGTGCTTGAGATTATGATTGAAACAATGATTGAGATTGAGATTATGATTATGATTGTGGTTGATGTCTTTGGGTGAGATGGCTTAGCCGATTGGACTCCGTGCTAAAATTACTGTGGTATATCGGTGCTAAGATCTCCCATCCTAAAATATGAAAATTTACTTGAAAACTTGTCTTGCTCCTAACTTAATGTTTTGGTATGGTTTGAGGCTCTCTTCGATTTTATGGTTGTCCTTCCTTGTGTTATCATTCGTTCTATTGAGAGGGTGTTTAGTCATTCATACTAGTACTATTCCTTATGTACTAACGTCCTTTTTGCCGGGGGCACTGCATCTTTAATAGATGCATGTAGTTCCATAACAGGCGACTTTGATCTTTGATAGCGGTACACCCTCTTCCCAGCTGACTTGTTGAACCCCACTTCATAGCGGGTCATATATCTTTTGTTCCTTGTGTATTGTGTTTTGAGGTATAACCGGGGCCTTGTTGCCGGCACTATCACCGTACTTTTTTATATCTATTAGAGGCTCCGTAGACATAGTGTGGGTGGTATGTTGGTGTTGGGGAAATCAAATTAATAATATTGTATTTGTATCACATGTTCCTCTTCAAACTATGACAATGTATGTATTTTGAACTTTATAAATGAGGTAACTAATGATAATGAATTGGTGTTGTTCACTTGATCCTCCTCGTTGTCTAATTAATGAAATGGATCTCCTCTTTATTCATGAGTAAGTTCGAGTAGAAGGTATTGTCCAGGCTTGCTCAATCGGGGTATCTCGATTGAGCGCCGATCGCGCTCCCCTAGGTCGGGACGTGACATTCATTTTAATTTTATTTACTATAAATAATGGGTTGAATTATTTTCTTATCAAATATTACATAAATGCGTCAATCATCTCTTTGTTCTTCCATATTCATATGTCAAGATTTCTTATATATCTTTTTCGAATTTGAAATGGTATTTCGATAATCTGAAATTAAATTGAATATATCACTATTTAGGTATCATTTTGATTTTGATGTTTAATTATTAAATTCGGTTAACCTTGAAAGCGTACATTAACAAAAAGTTATTGTTAAACAACTAAGAAAATAACTATCATGTGGTACAAAAAAATTCTACCATAAAAATATTTTAATAGACCATATGTTTTTAAATTTTTTAAATTTTTACTAAACATATATTCACTCATCAAAACTTTATCAAAGTAAGATTGAAAAATATTCATGTAACAAAAAAATCAAAAATCCAACAAAACGGAACCAAATTCATACCAATATAATTGATTTGGTTTAATTTTAATAAAAACCGAACCATCTCAGTCCATATACACTCCTAATATTAGTCATATTTCTTTTGTAAAATAATAGTTACATATTTGATAATTGCAGTAAAAATTATTAAATTATAGAATAAGGGTGTCGTCTATCCGTTGGAGGGGGGTGGTTTGCCTTTCCACGTCTAATTAATGACTTTCCCCAGCCGCAAACGTGCGAAAATTGTATGCAAAAAGATCTCTTTGGAAACTTGCTGATATAATAAACTGTGCGCCAAGTGCAAATTTAAGTCTGTTATAGCTCATATATTCATTGGCTTTCCATTTTAATTTGTCCACTTCGTGTATGTTCTTCTTTAGAGCAAATCTAAAAGAAGTAAACGCATATCTAAACCACCTCCAACATTGTTACCTAAAAACGCAAGTTTGTGAAAAGAGAGATACTTCCAGGAAGCTGAGGCAAAAACTTGGCCCAATCATACATTAGCCAATGCAAAATGTACAACTATTGATAAGGGATTAATTATCATTGGTCATCAACCACTTTCCACGTGAAAAGAAATAAAGTGAAACTGTCGGAAAAGTGAAGGAGAATAAGGACACGCGGTGAAGCAGCATATATAACTATAGAAGGACTTGACTGACAGGAATGGATATTATCCAAGGCCATGCATCTGCCGCTGTAACTCGCAATGGATCAAAGACAACAGAGAGTGACAATGTAATGTAGCACCCATACTTTCTTTCACTACACGTGGAAAATGATTCTAATGTATACGTGGCGCAACTATTCACAATACAACAGAGTCTTAGAAAGTTCACTTCTTCGAGTTTTAAATAGCAAAACAGTCCCATTACACCACAAAAAAATTGAATAGAGTAATCACATTATCGAATTTGTAGTTACACTCTAGTTGCTGTAATTTCACCTTACACCATATAATTAAGTGCATGATTTAAATTTCACCAAGTACTTTTTTCTTCCTAACTCTTCACGAGAAGTCTCCAATGACAAACCATCAAGAATTGTAGTGAAATAAATATATAATATTCTTTCATCTTTAATCAGATTTCAAAATATTTCGGACTCAAACCATAAGAATAAAAAATATTTTAGTAAGAAGCGCTTCATCTTTTGATAAGCCTTTCATATTGCAAATCTAAATTAATGAAGACTTCAATACAAGTTAGAACAAGATTTGGAAGATAAACACATTGATGGTCCTAGCACCCAGAGTGGGCCAAGACATAAATACTGCTGAATTCTGCCACTGCAAAAGTGGAGTAGGATGTGGGTACCATGGAGATGGAAGTTGGCCCCTTTAAGTTTCTGTGAACTGTCATTTTGGCTAATGACCACCGATCGAGTATAACCATTTATTACACACGCGGCAGTCACTTCATTAGTCCAAAGGAAAATCCAAAAGAAAACCTACTTATCCAACGCGGACATCTCTTTTTCTCTCTATACTTTCATGACTTTAATTTGACGAGACTGAATTATCAGCACCGCAACAAACCTAATACATGTTTATTTCTGCGTCTAACTTGGTCTTACGCGTTCATTTTCTTTGTCATCATTAAAATTGTGACTAGAATTTTCAACTTAAAAGAGGGTCCATGATCAGTACAAATGCAAAAAATGCACTATAGGACCCATACGTATAATTACACAAATTGGAGATGTTTTGGAGTAACTTTTAGAGATCATTAAGGAAAGTTGATATTAGGATACTTAGGTTAGATAAAACCTACCTCAAGCCTCATTATCAAACTATAGAACATTAAATAAGGGCTAAAATTAGCAACAAATTAACATGGGATACATAAAGAACTTTAAGTGGAAACAGATATGTAAGAGGAGGATATACAGTATCACCCTCGTAAGGGCTATAATCGAAGATTGTAAATATGTGGTAGAAGCCAATAAGGCCATACTATCAAGCATATTTGGACGAAAATGAACCAATGCGCATATTTTATGCCGAAGGAAGGTTACAAACTATAGACTAGATGTCTACTTAGAGTAGAGTTCTGTATATTTTATATTATGTACTTAGAGTAGAGTTCTTTATATTTTATGTTATTTCCCCTTTGTAATTATTATAGAAACACATCTAGTGGAATGAAATTATTATTCTACCAAAAATAATTATTCTACATGGTATCATTATGAGCCTTGATCCTAGGGCTTACATACCCCTAAACCTAGCACTGCCGCCCCCCTCCACCTAGCGCCGCCGCTATCTTCTTCTCCTTTTCAATGGCTGACGCCGCCGTTCCCCCCCCAATTCCTCCCCAACCTTCATGACCCTAAAACACCACTCATCTCTGTCACGATCCCGGGTGCAAAACTCCATGGATCCAACTACATGGGCTGGAAGAAGCGAGTAGATACCCTTCTTCATGGTTTTGGTCTCATTGGTTGGATTGACGGGACGAAACCGGCGGCGACCACTACTCTAACCACGGCTGCCACCACTGTTGCCGGTTCCGGGTCCTTCACCCTCAATCCAGCTTTTCTCTCCTGGTACCGCCAAGACAAGTTGTTACTATCTTCCATTCTTGGAAGCCTTGCGGAAGAAGTCACCTCCTTGGTGAATCCGGCGACCACCTCGAAGGCGACATACGACATCTTGGAGACCACGTATGCCGCTCCTTCTCGAAGTCACATCAAAGAGGTTCGTGCTCGTCTCAAAAATACTGTTCAAGGCACATCCTCAATCACACAATATTTTCATGCAATTCATACAGTCAAGGATGAATTATCGTTATTGGGAAAGCCTCTTGATTTGGAAGATTTACTTGATAAAATCTTGGATGGTTTGGATCCTAATTACAAACATATTGTGGATTCTGTAAATGCCCGAGATACACCTATTACTGTTGATGCTTTGCAAGAAAAGTTGTTACATGAAGAGTTGAAACTTAAGCCGTTGGGGTCCTTGACATTTTCGTCTCACCCTGTCTCGGCATTAGTGGCGGCTGCTCCGGCACTTCCCTCGACCATACCTGCCCAGTCAGCCCCGCCAGTTACTGCCTCCTCCTCGGGCTCTCGCAGGCACCGAAAGCCGTACCGTGGCCGCTGCCAGGCTTGCGGAGGGATTGTCCTGCTCATGGATGGATGCTCCAGCACCTCCCACCTCAACCTGCTGCCCCTCGCCCGCTGCCTCCAGCACCTCCTGCAGCGCCTCCTGCCGCATCTTCCCGCCAGCCTGCACCACGTCCATGGCAGCCTCCGCCTTGGCAGTCGTTCCCACAGCTGGCTGCCCACTATGCTGCTTCCATGCCTGCTGGTTATGCTCCATATTCTGGTTATTCTTCAGCTGCCTATGGGTCCTCCTATATGCCTCCACCTGAGGCCGGTTTTCAGGCTTTTCATGCACAAGGTCCGACATATGGCAGTTCTGTTCCCACACTGGGTCCTTCATGGCTTCTTGACAGTGGCGCCACTCACCATATCTCCACCGACCTAGCAAACCTTTCCCTCCACCAACCTTTTCCGCACACTGACTCTGTCTACATTGGAGATGGGAGCGGGCTTCCTATCACTCATACTAGTTCGACCACTCTCCCTACCTCACATCGTTCTCTTCATTTACATAACATATTGCATGTTCCTAATATGAAAAAAAACTTGCTTTCCATCTTCCAGTTATGTAAGTCTAATGATGTGGCAGTTGAATTTACTTCCTTTGGTTTTGTTGTAAAGGATCGCAGTTCGGGGACTCACCTTCTGGCGGGATGCACTAGAGACGGCACTTATGTGTGGCCCTCATCTAACCCCTCTGCTTGCGTTTACTTCTCGGTTGCTCATCCTCCCCACACTATCTGGCATTCTCGCCTTGGTCATCCGGCATCTGCTATCTGTCGTCACATTTTATTGCATTATCAGTTGCCTTATTCTAGCTTCGCACTTAATAATAGCTGCACTGCCTGTAGTTGCAACAAAAGTCATAAGTTACCTTTTTATGATTCTTTCATTATTTCCACTAGGCCGTTAGAGTATATTTTCTCTGATGTATGGACATCTCCTGTTTCATCTAGTGAAAATTTTCGTTATTATGTGCTGTTTGTTGACCATTTTACTCATTATATGTGGCTATATCCGATGCGGCATAAGTCTGATGTTCGATCCATTTTCGTTACGTTTCAAGCACTAGTTGAAAATTATTTTCAACTTAAAATTAAGTGCCTTTACTCAGATAATAGGGGCGAGTATCTTGCCTTGTCCTCTCACCTTGCCACCTCTGGCATTACCCATCTTACTACCCCTCCCCACATACCCGAACATAATGGTTTCAGTGAGCGCTGCCATCGACACATTGTCGAAACTGGACTTGCTCTCCTCTTCCATGCTTCCCTACCCTTGTCTTTTTGGCCTTATGCTTTTGAGACCGCTGTGTACCTCATAAACCGCCTTCCAACTCCCACTCTACATATGTCTTCTCCGTTCACCTGTCTTTTCCACCAGTCGCCTAACTACTTCAAGCTCCGTGTTTTCGGGTGTTTATGCTATCCCTGGCTTCGTCCCTACTCCGCTCACAAGCTGGATCCACGCTCTATCCCTTGTGTCTTTTTGGGCTATTCAAAAACCCGGAGTGCATATCTTTGCCTTGACCCCACTACCTCCAGACTTTATGTCTCCCGTCATGTACAGTTTGATGAGTCGGTCTTCCCTTACTCTCTCATCTCCACTGCACCACGACCTACGCCCTCTACGGCTGACACATGGTGCCCCTCGCACTATGTTCTTCCTCCTGTTGTTTCTCAGACTGTTACCTCTCCGGCTCAGTCTCCCCCATCCACCGCCTTTTCTTCCCCAGCATCCAACCCGCCACAGCCTCCACCTCCGCCACCACCACCACCATCTTCTCTTTCCATCCATCCTATGACCACCCGTGCCAAAAACAATATCCGCAAGCCTATCCAAAAACTCTCCCTCACAGCTCAGCTTCATCCTTCTCTTGAGCCTTCTACTTCCACTCAAGCCTTGAAGGATCCGAAATGGCGGGCTACCATGTCCGAGGAGTTTGAGGCGCTTGTGCGAAATGGTACATGGGAGTTAGTCCCTCCTCATGGTATTCAGAACTTAGTCGGCTGCAAGTGGGTTTACCGCACTAAGTATCTTTCTGATGGCAGTATTGATCGGTATAAGGCTAGGTTAGTTGCCAAGGGCTTTCATCAGCGCCCTGGTATTGACTATCAGGAGACTTTTAGTCCGGTTGTTAAGCCAGCCACCATTCGCTTGGTTCTTACCTTGGCAGTCTCTCGAGGCTGGTCTCTCAGGCAGTTGGATGTCAACAATGCATTTCTATAGGGTCGTCTTTATGAGGATGTGTACATGGCTCAGCCTCAGGGATTTGTTGACACTAATCATCCGTACTATGTGTGTAAGCTGCATAAGGCTATCTATGGCCTTAAGCAGGCTCCCAGGGCTTGGTATTCAGAGTTGAGACAGTTTTTGTTGGCACAGGGGTTTCGGAATTCCAGGGCTGATACCTCGTTGTTTCTCTTCGACCGGGCTGGTGTCTCTGTGTTTGTGCTGGTTTATGTTGATGATATAGTGGTTACTGGGTCTGATCCGGGTACAGTTGATCATTTTCTAGCTAAGTTGGCACGTCGTTTCTCTATCAAGGACCTTGGCACTCTGTCCTATTTTCTTAGAGTTGAGGTTCTACCGCACCATGATGGTCTCCTACTATCTCAGCGGAAGTACATCCTTGATCTTCTGCATCGGACTTATATGGCTGATTCCAAGCCGGTACTTACTCCGCTAGCCACTGATCAGCCGTTGTCTCTCCTAGTTGGCACAACCCTGGATAACCCGACTGAGTATCGGACTGTTATGGGTAGTCTGCAGTATTTGGCCCTAACTCGTCTTGACATTGCTTATGCCGTGAACAAGTTATCTCAGTTCATGCATAAGCCGACTACTGCTCATTGGGCCGCGGCGAAACGCCTGCTCCGTTACCTTTGTGGTACTATTGACCTTGGTTTACTTCTTCGTCGTGTTTCTCAGCCGTCCTTGTATGCCTTCTCTGATTCTGACTGGTCCGGCAACAAGGATGATTATACCTCCACGAGTGCATATGTGGTTTATTTTGGTGGCTCCCCCATCTCTTGGGCCTCTCGGAAGCAGTGCACTATTGCTCGCTCTTCCACCGAGGCCGAGTACCGCTATGCTGCTGCAGAGCTCCGCTGGTTGTGTTCTCTGTTGACTGAGCTTTGGGTGTTTCTCCCTGCTTGTCCTGTTATATACTGCGATAACGTGGGTACTACGTACTTGTGTTCTAATCATGTTTTTCACTCTCAGATGAAGCATATTGCCCTGGATTTTCACTTTATTCGGGAACAGGTTCAGCGTGGTATTCTACGTGTGACTCATGTTTCTGCAGCTGATCAGTTGGCTGATGCTCTGATGAAGCCGCTCTCTCGTGCTCCGTTTTTGCTTCTTCGGTCCAAGCTTGGACTTACCTACCGCCGTCCAGCTTGAGGGGGCGTATAGACTAGATGTCTACTTAGAGTAGAGTTCTTTATTATTTATGTTATGTACTTAGAGTAGAGTTCTTTATATTTTATGTTATCTCCCATTTGCAATTATTATATAAACACATCTAGTGGAATGAAATCATTATTCTACCAAAAATAATTATTCTACAATAACAAAATGAAAAATAGATAGTAATTAACTTGTCTACAAAATCCTACACTTGGTCAATAGAAACTTACCTCTTCATGAAAAGAATGTCAAGAATTCCTTCGTTAAGCCATGAATGAAGGCCGTCAATTCATATCAAAGGACAGATTACACAACAAAAGCTTGTGGAATTACTCAACTTTTGCATACAGACTAACAGAGTATTGATAGGAGGTCAATACCATACGAGGGAGATGAGTTGTTTTACTAGTTATAGGGGCCAGCGAAGATGATGTCACCTGCAATGGCTGGGGTCATAGAAAGCAATTGATAGAAAAAGAAGAAAAATTACTAAACATATGCAGGAACTTCTCTTTTCTTTAGGAGTCTATATAGTTGTAGTTGATTTGGATACGTCAAGTTTATCTTAGTGGGAGGTTGTTCGTAGTTTATAAGGAGGGAAAGGGTGAGAGAAGAATTTTACACGAAAATATTGGAGGGAAGGTGAAATAATTGAATGTTTAACTTTTTTTATCATATATTCCCTCCAATATGTTCGGGTAAAATTTCCGTACATAAAACTTCTTCCTTGAGTCTGTTTGGAAAGCTATTTAGGAATTGAATTTGAATGTAATTGGATGTAATTATACACTTTGACGTGCTTGTCTAGTCAAGTAAGCATGGAATTGAGTGTAACTGGAGAGCTGTAATTACACTCTCCAATTCTCAAAAGGAAGTTGAGAATTGATGGTAATTACACTGTGCAATTACAAGGTTACTTTTTAATTTCTTTTCTTTTTATTTTTATTTTAATTTATTTTCTTTATCACTTTTTATTTCCATTATTTTAATTTTTTTAATTTCATTTATTTTATTTTAAATTTCTTTTTTAATTTTAAAAAATATATATATTTTGTACATTATTTATCTTTTATTTTTCTACTTTAACTTCTTGTGATTTTATGTAATAGTTCGTATATTTTATTTCTTATTTATTTTATTTCCTTCATTTGACGTAACTGCGTTATTATTCTAATTTTTAAAACTACACCTCCTAATATTAGAAATAATGAGTCATTAACAAACTTGACATATAATTAGTGATATCATTAAAGTAGAATTTCGTTGTTGAACGAGGTTATAAACTTATTATGTTTCCTAGTCTTTAGCTGTATTAGAACTTTTTTTTTATGTTGGAATTTGACATATGTTAAACTATTTTTTTTAATTTTGTAATAGTGTTATATTTATGGTTCCAATTACTTATTTTTGTAGTATTGACTTGTTATAACATTATATTTATAAATATTAATCTATTTTATCAAACATGTATTCCATGATGTTCTTACAAAACGTATGTTTTTAGTTTTTATAATTAATTAAACTAAATACTATTAATTTGGACAATATATATCAAATATTTTTATAATATTAGTTATAAATATATGATTATTAGTTAATGTGTGTGTGTGTGTGTGTGTGTGTGTATATATATATATATATATATATATATATGCTTCTTAAATACCAAATCTAATATCATTTATACTTATAAAAAATTATTTATAGGCATATATTTATTATATTAACTCTTAAATTTTGATAATTACTTCATTTAAAATTTAATCTAACTGGATAGTGTTTACCCTTAAAACCGAGTAACAATTGAATTTATTCGTGGTGCTAAGGATGCGTGAAATAATTTGAAAAAATATAAAATGTAATGCAAACAATTTAGAAATTAAAAAGGAGTAATCAAACCACAACGATTGGGTAGCTGATGATAAAAGTAGACAAAGTTTGATGAACAGTAGCAAGGAACAGTAGCAATTTCTAGTATTTTCTGTTATGAATCTTGTGTCCTACAATGAAGGTCGAAATGCCCTTCTTATAGGTAAATGAAAGAGCCCTATACATGGTAAAAGTTTAATTACAAGGTAAATCCCTTCAATTATGGGATGAAATATCCTAAAATGGTGGCTTAACGTCTATAATGGTTGAGATATTTACTCCTGGCGAGATATCAGGAATCCACGAAATATCTGGTTGAAACTGACCTTCTGTTACGAGATGTGCTATTGGTCGGTCAATATCGGTCAGCCCGTTTCGATTGCTCCAATCATGTGCTCGACTTGCTGACCTCGGGTCGAGACAACCCGGTCTCGTATCATATCCAGGCTCGACCCTTTTCGAGCAGTCGACCACATTTGACCCAATACAGATAGTCCCCTCATATATTGGAGAGTAAGGACAAAAAACGATATGAACCGTCATTCTTCAAGCTCTTTGGTTAAGTAATCGACATATCCCTTAAGCATGCCACGAAGTCAAAGCCATCAAACCGTTTAACCCTAAAAGGACATTTTGCATGACGGTAGTGCTGTGACGCACATGACTATTGACACAAGAAATCATTACCTGTCTCGTCTGCAGAGCCCTGTACCTTCTGCGTGCATTTAATGCGTGCATTTAATGTTTTTATACCTCGTGCTCTGAACCGCCGCTTTTTGAGAAAGTATAAATACTTCTTCGCGTTTTACTTCTTTACTTTCACACTGATTACCCATTTACTTCCCTTAGCTTTTTTCACCAGAAAAACTTTTAGGCTTCTTCACCAAAAAACTCCTCTTCTCCTTTGTTTCTTGCTTCTGCTACTTCAATGGCCAAAACTTCTAAATCAGTTCCTCAGAAACAAACTTCCCCTGCCCAGCCTGTGGAAGAGGTTGAGCCCATCCGTACTGAGGAACCCTCCATGGAGCCTCCATTAAAGGCCTTCATACCAGCAGGGTGCTTCATAGGCTCCGACTTCAAAGTAGAGAAGCCTTCCCCGGTGCCTTGCCGAGGCGAACCGGTCTCAGAATACATCAGCTCGATCACCCAAAAACATCTTGAAAGGGTGAAGGCCGAGTGCCATTGGGCTGATAAAGACGTAATAATCCCTTCTCCGAACGAAGCCATTACCACGCATGTGGATGGATACCTTAGTGTATATACTTATCCGTTCACATTAGGACCCATAGACCCTATAATTATCGAGTTTTGTAGGAGATACAATGTCACTCTAGGTCAAGTCCACCCTTCTGTGTGGCGTATAGTTTACCTTTTTCGTCTTTTTGTGGATAAGGTCGAAGGGGGGTCACCCTTTTACCATCGACCATTTACTTTGATTATACAGTCCCCGGATGTTCCGAGGGGGGCTGATTAAACTAGCTCGCCGGGCCAGTAAGGCTCCATTCTCAAGCATCGACGAAGATAGGGATCGGGGTTGGATGAGCCGATACGTCCGAATTAAAACCTCCGACCTGATCCCTGTTGACAATATGTCGTTCCCCGAGAAGTGGAATATGAAACGTAAGCGCTTGTCTATTTAAGATCTCTTATTACTATCCTTCAATGTTTAACCGATATATTATGATGTGCAACCGTTTCCCAAGCACCGGCCGCAATCGAGGACTTGAAGGAGTGGGTCAGGAAGGTCGTCGCCCAGAGGTCCTATTCCGAGCGGGCCTGGAGAGAGATATCAAAAGGCCTTTGGGAGGCCAAGAACCATGGTGAACTTCATCGATATCCATGTTTTCCAAAACGATCGACATCAACACTTAACCTTTTGAAACTTTATTTTGCAGGTCTCTTGAAGGACGCCGAGCTGAGGTCGGCTGTTACCGATGGAGCAGCTCCTCGTCCTCTTCCCACATCGGAGAAAGAAGGAGGAAGAAAGAGAAAATGGGCTCCCGATCATGCTAAACCTGAAAAGAAGAAGGGCAGGAGAAATATGATAGCCCGCAAGGTTACAGCCACTGACCCTTCCCTCACACTGAGGGACGATTCCGAGGGGGAAAAGAGCCCAGAAACTGTACACGACAAGTCTCCTCGGGAAGTCCCCGAGCTGAGCGTGGAAGAAACCGGTGCCTCCTATGCAGAGAATATTGAAACGGGAGCAAGGACCGGGGACCGGGCCAACGTAGAGGCGGCGGCACAAAGATCCTCGGACATCCCAGAGATGGTACATTCACCTTCTTTTTCAGAGACAACTTTGAAGGATGCCCAAGATGCGAGGATACACACGCCGAGCAAGGTGCCGGTCACAGCAGGGACCTTCGAAGAATTTTTTGACGGGGTGCCGTCGGCTGATACCTTCGGCCTTGAAGTTCCCAGAAGGAGTCCCCCAGCCGAGACAAGTGGGGTATCGGCTGGTAACAAATTGATCGATAAATTCCCCGCTCCGAGCTCGAACCCTGATCGGAGGAGGGTGATATAACCTTCACCGTTCCCGAGGACGCCCGAGCATTAGGTCCGCCGGTAGGCATAGCTAGCTATCTCCACAGCTTGGTGACTGAAGAAGACCGGGCTGCAATGAATGCTGTGATTAGGCTTGCCTATTTAATGAAGCTCAACAGGCATCGAACAGGGTATGCTTTCTTGTTTGTTTTAAACTATGCTCAACGTTTTGATTCCAAGCTCGTACTGACAGTTTTTAAATTGAATTCCCTACAATCTTCGGTGCTTTATCACGAAATGTTCCTTCGAATCAAAGAAGGAATGGTACAGGAAAGGGATCGACGTCAACGACTCGAAAATCATATGTCGAGTCTCTGGGCTGAACTAAATTTTGTAAGGAAAGAGCATTCCATTAGCATTGACCAACTGGAGCAAGCGACTGATCGGTTGGACCGACTCCGGTTTGAACTGAACAAGGCCCAAGCTGAAACGAGTGGGTGGAGAGCCATGGTTGAGACTTTAACTGCAGAGAAAGAGGCTCTCCAAGCTCGACTAAAAGAACAGGCCTTGGAAGCGCAGGAGAAAACCGGAGTTCTGATCCAAGACAATGAATCCCTACGGCTCCAGGTTGAATCACTTACACAAGATCGGGCGGCTCTGACCAATCAACTTCAGGAAGCGAAATCGGAGATCGCCACTACCAAGGCCAAGGCTGAAGACTTAATAGCTCAGTATAGAGCTGATGCCGAGGTCGCTCACGAGCAGTCGAAGGCGCTGATCGAGTACACTCAATGCCAAACTCGCCTTTCTGTTCTCGAGGAGCTCCAGGCCCGTGGTCTCGATTTATCTACCGATGTCGCTGAGGCATCGAAAGTTGAGGATGAAATGAGAAGAAAAACCTTTCCTGAAGAGTATGAGGACGGCTCGGACTGATGTTGTATTAATACTTCGCAGCCTGATTTATGTAAAGATCCCATCTTATGTAAAGACATCTTTTAATACATTTCGAATTTGTTCCTTGACTTTTATGCATTGTTATATCCTGCCTTTGGTTAGGATTATAAATTGCGACCGATTGAATCGATTAATAACTAGCTCGGCCCTAGCCCTGTTGCAGATTCAGAAAGGTTTAATGACCAGTTCGGCCTTAGCCTTGTTGCAAATTCGGAATGAGTTAAACGAGCTTTTATTTGCTCCGCTTTCAACCATTAAGCTTGTGTGAATCGGGGCTATGCCTTAGCAAAAAATAGACCCTTATCAATCAGATTCGATCTTGATCTTGTTTCGGAGTCATGTCCTCACAAACTTCGATCAGTTATGAGTCTTTAATTTAATTTGGCCTTGGCCATAAACCGGGATTGCCTAGATCGGTCTTAATTCCCTTTGCGTTTTGTTAATTCAACAAGGCCTTAGCCTGATTAGCCTGATTAGCCAGTTTCGGGGTTTGCCTTGTTAGGTCTTATTTCCCTTCGAATTCGATGTGTATCTTTCGCCAATGTCAATCACCAATGTCAATTATTAATGTGAAGATAATTGAAAGAGCCCTTGGGCTTAAGAATGCAATGTAGGTGCCAAATGACTTCGTTAATATTCATATGTTTGTACATCTTCATTGACGGAGGGGAACAAGATCGATCTACATGGGTACGGCTCTTTTGACCGTTTGACCCTTACATGAAATCCTAACAATCTTTGTTTAGCCCCCTCGAAATTGAAGTAACTAACTCGTGAGTTCCGATAAATGATTAATCTACGTTAGCACGACATACGGTTGCCTCATTAAAAACCTTGCTGTAAAACCCAATTTGGGACAAAACCAGTCGAAGGGAAAAAGAGTGCAACGCATGCTTTCAGTCCTAATATTTGGTGCTGAACTTGCTTGATATCGATCTGTCCTGCATATGTCAGTACCAATAAATAGAAATAAAAAGAAAGTAAAAAAGGTGAAGTAAATTACCTTAACAGTAGTATCTTTTCAAGTGGCTCACATTCCAGTTATTTGGCAGCGGCTTACCACCCAAAGTTCCGAGCTTGTAAGAGCCCTTCCCGGTGACCTTTAGTATAGTATAGGGACCTTCCCAGTTCGGTCCCAATTTCCCTTCGTTGAGGTCCCGGGTATTAGGTGTGATTCTTCTAAGCACTAAGTCCCCTATACTGAAATATCAAAGACGAGTTCTTCGATTATAATACCTTTCGATCTTTTGCTTCTGAGCTGCCATTCGGACCAGAGCAGCTTCTCTTCTTTCATCTAAGAGTTCCAGGCTCGTATACATGGCCTCTTGGTTAGATTCTTCGGTTGCGTGTCGAAACCTGACGCTTGGCTCGCCTACCTCGACCGGTATCAACGCCTCGGTGCCATATACCAAGGAAAACGGAGTGGCTCCGGTACTGGTTTTTTCGGTTATTCGAAACGCCCATAAGACTTCGGGTAGCATTTCTCTCCATATTCCTTTAGCATCGATTAACCTCTTCTTCAGGTTTAGAATGATGGTTTTGTTGGTTGATTCTGCTTGACCGTTGCCGCTGGGTGGTACGGAGTTGACAGTATCCTTTTGATTTTGTTATCTTCGAAGAATTTAGTTACCTTACTGCCAATGAATTATTTCCCGTTATCGCATACGATTTCAGAAGGCATCCCGAATTGGCAGATGATATGGTCCCATATGAAGTCGACCACCTCTTTTTCTCTGACCTTCTCGAAAGCCTGTGCTTCCACCCATTTAGAAAAATAGTCAGTCATAAAAAGGATAAACTGAGCCTTACTTGGTGCTCGGGGGAGGGGACCCACTATATCCATTCCCCACTTCATAAATAGCCACGGTGACACGACCGAATGTAATGTTTCAGCCGGTTGGTGGATGATCGGTGCATGCCTTTGACACCCACTACATCTTCGTACAAATTCCTTCGCGTCCTTCTCCATATCATTCCAGTAATAGCCGGCTCGAATCACCTTCCGAACTAGTGAATCGGAGCCTGAGTGATTGCCACAAGCTCCTTCGTATATCTCTTTCAAGATATATTCGGTGTCTCCGGGTTCGAGACATATGGCTAAAGGTCCTCCGAAGGTCCTTCTGTATAGAGTTCCATCATCGGCCAAACAAAATCAGGCCGCCTTCGCCCGTAGTGCTCTCGATTCTTTGGGGTCAGGTGGCAATTTACCTGAGCTGAGGTACTCTATGTACTTATTTCTCCAGTCCCAAGTCAAACTCGTCGAGTTGACCTCGGCGTGACCTTCCTCCACCACCGATCTTAACAACTGCATAACCTTTTCGGAGCCGATTTCTTCA
>MCJB01032523.1:0-58501 GCA_002018475.1 Nicotiana obtusifolia | reverse complement strand
TTTCTTCTAAAAAGAATCTCAGACCTCAACAATTTCCTTCGTCTCCTCACTTTGTTTTTTCTTAATTTTTCTTTTCGAATTTCAGACTTTAAGACCCTCGACCGATTTTCGACCTCCCTCTGAAAATTTTTTTTAGAGCTCTCTCAAAACCCGACCTCGAACAATATCGAGCTTATTTATAGGAAGCCCCCCAAACAACTTTGGTCCCTAAAAAAAACCCCGGAAAATAAAACAAAAATCAGAAAAATCCAAAACCCTTACCTCTGTCCGAAAATTGCTTTTTCAAACCGAATCCGGGACAAATGGAAGGCGAGGATCAATTGAGAATTGATCTACGGCCTCCATTTGAATCGAAAATGGTCCCCAAGTTGCAAAAGCACTAAGTGTACCCGTCTTTGTCAGTAATGTTAGGTCCGTAGTACGTGGGGGAAGGGGAGGGGACCACGGACGAGTTGGGGTTTCAACTCATCCGATTTTGGGCAAGTTTGGTGGTGGTGAGTCGCGGATGGGACGGGGCAGTGGAGTAGCAGCGGCGGAGGAGTTAGAGGGATTAGGTTTAGGGTTTGTTTAAGTTAGGTTTTATATTTAGGTGGGGGTGATTTTGGGCCGTTGATCTTATTGTGATCAATGGTCCAGATGAGGCAAGGGTTAAAGAGGTTGGGCTGGCCGGTTGGGCTGATTTATTTGGGCTCGTTTATTATAGAATTGTGGCCCAATTCGTTTTCAAACTTAATTAATCCCTCTTTTAATTGTTAACTAATTTTTCTAAAAAAAAAACAAAAGTCCTAGTAATAAAAAATAAAATCCTAATTCATCAAAAAAAATGTGCAATTTAACATAATTCTAGGCTCTATGAATTAAAACTTAAAAGATGCACTATTTTATGATTTTTAATTTTGTTTTTCTTGAATTAATGACCTAATAATTAAATATAAGTAATTATAGATCCAATTAATTATTAAAATGGCTAATAATCAATTTGAACTATTTTATTTATTTTTTAGGAGTATTTAGGGCGGGGCAAAAATCACGTGCTCACAACTACAAGAGTTGCTTTAATTTTTCCGTGTGGATGGACAGGTAGGGTGATTTTTGACACAATAGCATGTGGTAGTATTTACACTTTTGAAATTAAGTACTTCATAAAATTGTACCATCGTTAGGTATTGAGTTTTATTTGTGAATTGAAGTACAATAATTCTTTAGCACATTATATTATTACCATGAGATATTCTTTTGTTCTATGAGTTTATCTACTAAGATTGAGGACAAATAAAATAAGAAATCAAGGGTAGTTTTGCATGATTATTGTAGAGTGGTATTTGGTAATTATGAAATGGTATAACGTTGTTTATTTCCTTATTTATACTTCTTTGCAAATTAGATATAATGTACTACAAATGCACCTTTAAAAAAGTGCAATTTATGCAAAAGCGGTGACAGGAACAAATCAAAATTTTGAGAAAGAATAATATATTACCTAGCTTGAGTGCCATTTCAAATATAAGTTGCTCTTGAAGACAATTATATGTTCTTTATAATGAATGGACTTTTTGTGTCATTTGGTAGTCATATGATTTTAATGTATTTTTTCCTTTTAATTGAGGGCAAGTAAAATGTATTGACCAACTTTTCTGGACATTATTTGCATTTAGCTTATCAAAGAAAACATAAGGCCAAGCTTTTTTTCGATTTTTTCATTAATTGTTAAGTGGTTTAATCTTAAGGATAGGAAGATCAAATACTGTTTTGAGAAAAAAATTAGATTTCTGATGCATCTTTAGATTGTAGTAACAGTGTCTTGGCCTTTACTTACTTTGTTCCCTTTCTCTGAAGGGCCATAACTCGACTTCTGGGTATAGTACTCTGGAGTAGTTTGTTTGCGGAGATTTGGTTTATGTATATGATCTCTCTCTCTCACGCACACACACACACCCCACACGCACACCCACTCATCTCTTTATGTCATGATATTTTTCAGTTCTTGCTATGGGACTTTTATGAGTTAATTTTTTTTTATCTCAAAAATGTTTGACTTATTCTCTTTTTGGAATATGACAAGAAGTTGTTTGAAGAATACACAGTAGCAGATATTTCCAACAATGCACAAATATTTGCAATACTCTATATGGCTCTTAGTTGGACTATATATGTTATCGCTTTTTTTCATAGTGAAAACACTGATAGCAACTGATACATTTGGTGATCACGGAGCATAGGATTGTGGGTAGAAAATGAAGAGCTAATAAGGCGTGTGCTTGAGTTTGATTTTGTAACTGTATTTAAAGGAAGTGGAAGAAAAGGAAATATTTCCTCAGTTTCAACAAGTCTAGGGAGGCAGTATGCATTGTTCTATGTTTGCCACTATTTTCCAGGTTGGAACTGTGCTTCCGTGTTTGTGAACTTGTGTTTATTCTAAACCATAAGTTATGTAGGTGCAAGATTAGAGACAACCAAAACTTCAGAATTCAAAATGTGTGGGCCCGTGCTATGCACGGGCAATACTCGTCTAGTATGCTAGAAGGGGCAACCAACCATGTCAGCTTTTGGTGGCGACATTGTTTACTTTAATAGCGTTTTTGGACGCCACAAAGAATGATTTATCTTTTCACAAACAACTCTCTTGACTATAGTCTTAACTTTATGACGACTTTGGTCCCCATAAAAAACAATTTATTCTTTCAAAAATAACTCTTAATAGTCTTAATTTTATAGTAACTTTAGTTGCCACAAATACTATTCCTTTTTAGACAAATTACTTTATTTTATTTTAGTTCAAGCCGAAATCTTATTTATATCATTATGGATAGGCTTAAGGCTAAAGCAAAATCATAGTCATCGAATAGATAAAGCGAAGAGGAAGTTAGGCTTCATATAGTTGAGACGTCACTGGACGCGTGCATACGACCAAGCTTTTTGAATATTTTCAAGTGCATAAATGACTAAATGATAGTTCGCATTCTTAAACGCCTGGGATGAGTCTGTGTGAGAGTGTTAGAACATAGTTATGAACTACATGACTATTGATTGGCTCAAAAGATATTTATGATATTTTCATCTATTATAACCATCACGTGAAAAATATATTTTATGTAGGTCGTCAAATAAATAATGATTTTACTGGTGACCTATTCGACTTTAAGTGGCGACATAGTCAATATTAAATGGTAAATAAAATTGCTACAAAACATAAATAATTACCCGGCCCAAAAAAAATTAAATAAATCACCAATAAATAATTACTTTATTGGCGACCTATTCAACTTTTGTGATAACTATAGTTGCTATAAAATATCAGAATTTATGCAACTAAAGTCGCCATAAAATTAAGGCAACAGTGGCTATGAGGATTCTTGTTGAAAGGGTAAATAATTTTTGTAGCGACCAAAATCGCCACTAGAAGTCGAAGGAGTCGCCACTAAAATAGATATAGGCTATGGTGGCTATAGATATAGTCTCTTTCTGTTTTTAATATTTTTGCCTCTTGATATCTTTTATTATGATTTTAGTTATGTATATATATTAAAATTTTAGTTAAAATCCTTGTATTTTTGAATTTTCGTGGAATTTATGTTTTACTCCTCTTTTTATTCCTTGCTTATTGTAATTTTATTATTTACTATTTAATATTATTAAATTGCCATATAAAGTTTTTAACAACTTACCTCTTTAATATAATACGATAAATATATTACTCTTGAAATTTAATTTAACTTTATAAGTGTTAGTATTTCTCAAAATTCGTTTGTTGTTTAAATTTATCAATAATTTTTTAAGTATTATTTATTTACTTAACTTTTTAAAATAAATTTTATGTATAGTTAGGTGTCATGTTATCCATATTCTACTCTTTATACATTTTTTCATTCTATAATATATTTATATTTTTTCATTTGGTGTTTATCCACAATAACTTCTCTTTATCTTTATAATTAGTTAAGCTAGGGCAGTAGGTTATATCTTTCAAAAAATATTTACTTTCTTTCTGTTCAGATTCGAAACTCATTTATTACTTTCCATTGAAATAAAAAAAAAAATCTTATCTTTCAATTTAAATTAAATAATTATTATAATATTATCCAAATTACCAAGTGGCCTTATAATAGTTTGTCACTTGACTTAACCATATTGACAATTATTTTCTTCTTTTAATATAATATAACATAGATATTATTATTATTATTATTATTATTATTATTATATTATTATTATTATTATTATTATTACTATTATGAATAGTAGTGGTAGTAGTAGTGGTGTATGAAAAAATACCACTTGGTACTTATAGATTTAATCTAAATAGATTTAGACACATCTATAAAGATTAAGATAAAATAGATTTTATCAAATTTAATTTATGATAAAAACACAATTAAGATTGACTCGTATTTTTATAACAAATAGATTCTGAAATCTTTCCAAAAATAATAATTCCTATTTTAATAATTACTAACCATATGATCCATTTCTTCTATTAAATAATTTTTATATTTTTGAAAATATAACATAGAGAAATAAAGTAATAGTAGAAATATTATTACAACATTTAGTTATAATATGTTCAGACAAATAAGAAAATATGTATTTACGATTAATATCTGAATTGAGTGCGATTAATTTAAGTTTGAAAGCATAATATAATTTTTTTTTTAAAATGCAGTCCAATTTAAAAATTAGAAGGACAAGACTTATTTGAATTTGAGATGTGATTTTTTCTTTTTGGAATATGATAAGCAAAATCATATTTTGAAATATGAGCAATAAAGTTAAAGTTATCATTTAAATAATTTTAATTTTTATCTGTATTATATTAAAATGAATGTAGTAAAAACGGATATTAAATTCAGAACAAACTAATGAGAAGTCGCATGACAATGTAATAATATTATGTATTGATTAATATAAAAGCAAAAATAAAGGACAGAGAGGTTAAAAATTAAAAATATTATCATTTAAAAAGATAAAACTTATTCAGATTTGAGAAGAGGATTTTTTCTATATATAATGATAAAGAAAGGTCATGTTGTAGCGAAGGCACATAACTCTAGTAAAAAATAAAAAAATAAAAAAATTAAAATAAAGTAGGCATAATGTGAGGATATTTATACAAATAATTAGTTTAGAAAATAAATAAATAAATTAATTATAAAATACTAAAAATATTATTGCTAAATTTAACAATTTAAGAATTTCGAGTAGTACTTTTAAAATAAAATAAATATTTATCTCAGGATGAGCAAATTACATATCTGTTTATATTATATTAAATAGTAAGAGTAGATAATGATATTAAATAAAGTGGCAAG
The DNA here is from genome assembly GCA_002018475.1 of Nicotiana obtusifolia. NCBI lineage: Eukaryota > Viridiplantae > Streptophyta > Magnoliopsida > Solanales > Solanaceae > Nicotiana > Nicotiana obtusifolia. Next base: position 53,195 of record MCJB01032523.1, on the reverse strand, counting down.
CTAATAATAAACTACATTAACATATGATAATATTATATAATACATAACATAATAGCAAAATTAAGAAAAAAATTAAGACTTTAATATTAAAAATAAAAGAAAAAAACTATTTGAAATTATGGTGAGTACGCTTAAAGCATCAAATTATGAATGAGACAACAAAATTAAATCTTATTGGATGAATTAAAATAAAAATTTGATGACAAATTAAAATATAAAATAAATGTCTAATGTAGGTAATTTTACTAATAAAAATTAAAAGACAAATTTGTATCTTAAAACTAAATGAGAAAGAAAATTTAATTGCATGTAATACAAAAAAACAATTATAAAAAACACAAATAGATTTGGAACATGATAATCAAATAACTAATTCAAGATTACAATCTAAAATAAAATGTGATATTATTTTAATTATAGGTAAAACACAAATGTAACAACTAATTAAAATTTCATGGTAGGTAAGAGAATGTGTACAAAAAAAAATTAGAGATAGTGTGAGAATACTTTGAATTAATTTTAGAATAATTAATTAAATAATACATAAAAATATTAGTGATAGAATTAAATGATAAAAAAGTTCTGAATAAGAGGATAAAAACGTAAATGCATTAAACTTTCAAGAATAACAAGATTTATATGTATCGGTGATTATTAAAAGGGTAATAATTAAGACATTAAAGTCAATTGATAAGCTAACAAAAGATTGCATGATAATATTGCAATATTAGGTAATGAATAATACCAAAACTATAAGCAATGAACAAAGAGAATTGGGTAAAAATATAGAAGAATAAGACTTATTTGAATTTCAGATGAAAAATAAAGTGGTAGTAAGAAATTTATTAAATAATATAATATAATGTGCTCAAACAAGATAGATCACAAACATGACATGTTTAGTATTGATGGTAGGCTATAATCTCATATTTTAGTCGCTTATTACACTCTAATTTACTACACTTTAATTGAGTTTGAGCTTTAATCGATAGTGTTTTGCACTAATTGCGTGTTTTATACCTTGTAGGAGTGATTCCGAGCTATGTAGATGTTAAGGAACGAATTCGAGCTATTTGGAGCTTTGAAGTCTGAGTAAAAGCCCAAGGGATTAAGCCGGGATCGCGTTCGGGGGTCGAGAACCATGTATGGACTTCAAAAACGAAGGAAAAAGGCAGACTCTGAGAAAAACCCACAGCCACGCGCGTGGGGCGCCGCGGCTGCCCATTTTTGCTGCTGGTTGATTTTGCATGCTCTCTGATAATGTCCAGTACTGCCCCTCCTGGCACGTCGCCCCATGCAGCGCGACTGTATAATTTTTACAGAGTTATTAACCCAGTTCGTGCAGGAAAAGGTGTTTTCGTCTGGACCCCACCCTACTTAGTATAAATACATGTAAAAATATTATTTTTGGGGCTTTTGACAAACTTTTGACCTAGGGAGAGCACAGAGCCGCCGTGAAGGCTGGGTTTCATCTTTTCTTCCATCAAACTTAGTAATTTTTATATTTTTTTTGTATGATTTGTTTGCTACCATGTCTATGTGGAGCTAAACTTCACGTTTTAGGGTTGTGGTTCTTTCATGACTATTGTTATTCGAATATTGATTTTAATTTCTTAGTTTATTGTATTAGTTTATTTATTCAATCACGCGCTTAATTATTTGATTTCTTGATCACCAATTGAATACTATCTACGAATCTAGAATTGAACTCGAAAGTGGGAATTCTAGATTGCATATAGGATCGAGTAGAGCAAGTTCTTGAACCTGGGCATCGGGGAAGGAATTCGTGGTTAGGATAGACATATACCTAATTGTCTTACTTGATTGTTTTACAGGAATTATAAATGCATTCTTGTTAGTTCTAATTCCATAGACATATATGCGTTAGGTTAGCTTGAATATGTGAGTAAGAACTCGACAGATTCTTATGAGCAATATTAACCCTGTTAACCAATAAACTAAATAAATTAGTTAGTTAATTCAATTGAAGAATACAATAGGAAAGTTAGATAGCCCATAACCCTAGATCGTTTTCATCACATTGATAATAAAATTTTGCTCTTCCTCTGTTAAAGTTCATTAGTTATTTTCTTTTTGGTTTAATTACTTTAGCATCACTACTTTTGAGTTTAATCCTTGTTTAGATAATTAGGATAGTCTAATTTAGTTAATAGTTAATCACAAGTCCTCCTGGGTTCGACATCCAACTTTTAGTCACTTTATTACTTGAGATCGTGTATACTTACGTGTGCGTTTGGCCGCAACAAATTTTTGGCGTCGTTGCCAGGGACTTAGAATTAGCTATTTCTCTAGATTAGACATTTATATTTTTTATATTTTTAGTTTAGTTGTGTTTTTTTAAATTTATTTTAACATGATATCTTGGAATGAAAATTGTTCAAATGATGATTATTCTTATTTTGATGATCCCCATATAGTGGAGGACCCCACTGGTGGAAAAATTATCAGAATGTTCTCGAGACCGAGTTGTGCGCACAATCTCAATCCTTCAAGTGGAATATTTGTAATATGTGTAATGGTCAAGATGACCATTGGTGCATATATTAGGGATATTTTGAGGCAAGTAGCAGAGCATCAAGATGAACTCAAAAAAGATATAAAAAGAATAAGGGCATCAATCGCAAGAATGAAGGTCAATCTGGAAGAATTGAATGACGAGAGCGAGTTCCAGCAAGAGAAAAATTTTGAAATAGAGGAGATTTTGAGCCAAACTTGGTTAGTGGAACAAGCTGAAAGATTAAAAAAAATGAGGCTCAACGTGAGAAAATTACAAATGAGATGAGATACTTTACAGAAGGAAGAGCTGAACTGGACAAGAGATCGATGAATTTTGCAATGCTATTCGTGACTTAGAGGCTCAATTGAATGCAAAGGTTGATGTATCTAACGCCCAACAAAATAGTAATGAGTTGTGTAAAGTTGAAAAGGAGCTTATATGCCAAATTGAGGAGCTAAAAGTGGAGAGTCAATCATTTGAGCATATGTTTGTTGATGATGCCCATGTTGAGAAAAGTACACTAGAGCCATGCGAGGAAGTAGATAATTTTATATATGACGACTCTTGTGCATGTAAATATGAGGATGTAAAGAGTAATACTATTGTAGAATTAGGGCGCATGGGTCCTCATTCCATATATTTTTCAACATTATGTTTGGATGAAGACATGGAAATCGAGTCATCTGAACCTTTGGAGGAGCCAACAAACGAGGAACAAGGTGCTTATATTCTTGAATTTATCGTGCCAGAGAGATATAATTACATACCTTATCTAAAATCCAAGAAGTTTAGAATGCAAAATTGGTTACTTGACCGAATTACATTTGTCCCACCAACCCGCGAGCATAGCAAAAAGCTTGAAGCCAAATTGGGGGCTCAATTCATAAGTTCGAGATGGGGCAAAAAGTGGTTCACGTCGCGCCACGACATTAAATTAGGCGCTACTGCTTTCTTTTATTTTTATTTTTATTATATTATTTTTGGTGTTTGCTTTTATTTTGTAGGATTATAAGCATAGGAAGCAAAGCCATTGGAAGAGTGCAAAAGCGAGCCAGATGGTTGGAACTAATTATGGGGTGCTCGCACAAAAGATCATGCTTGGGAGAAGTTTGAGAACCCCGTGAGCCGCTATTGCTTCGACCTTTGGCTTTTCAGGAAGTTTCTTGTCCACCCTCGTTATTGTTTTGCTTTATTTGTGCATTGGGGACACTGCACTCTTTTAAGTGTAGGGTGGGAGAATTCCTTTCGTCCATTAATAATATTATATTAGTATGTTAATCTCTTATTTTTTTTTTGTTTCATATTTGTGTTTTTTTTATAGTTGTGTAGTATTTAGCAGCTCCTAAGAAAAAAAAAAAAAAAAAGGTAGAAAAATTGGACTTTTCCCGACGATGGATCTCCTACACAGTTTTCTTGAGGGATTAAAGTCGAAAGAAAAAAGACAAAAAGATTTTCTTTTGTAGGTAGTGTAACAATTCCCCTTTAGTTTTTCTTTGTGCCGCGGTTCTTTTCCAAGGGTTTTGTTTGAACCGGGTATAGTTAGTTTTTATTTTTTGGTAGAAATAGAAAAACTTGTGCTATGAATTGAATTGAAGCAATATCTCTTAACTTTGTTATGCGTTGAAAATAGTGAGTACTTTGGTTGTGACGCTTAAGCTTAGTTTTTGACTCTTGTATAAGTACCTTAAATTGTATGATCTTAACCTTGCTTAACTGCTTTGACTAGACTGTCTTGGTGAGTTCCATCCTGAGTGAGTTATGTGCCATGTGTGTGTTATTCTGTGCATTGCATTTGATGTCTAGAACTTGCCCCGTGTGTTTGCAAAGCAAAATAGCAGTTTTGTTCAGTCTTGAAAGTGATATAGGGGTTTCTTTATTGAGCCAGATATATATATTTTACCGCCTAATTGTTATGTATTGTAGTTAATCCTTTGAGCCTGTAATCTTGTTTCTTTGAAAACCACATTACAAGCATTACCCATTTGTTTGAATTAATCACTATTTGAACCTTTTCACCTCTCATGAGCACTTGATTGTTATGAACTTAGTAAAAGTTGAAGTGTGTGGTGGTTGGTTTGGCTTTTGGGTGTGATTAATGAAATAAGGAGAAAGGTGTAATGTTTTGAAAAAGTAAGAGCCACTTGAAGTGAAAAAGAAAGAAAAAAATAGTTGTATTGTTGTGAAAAATATTCCTTGATAGTGGTAACTCTTGATGTAAATGTGCTTAAAGAAGTATGGAGTTAATATACATTGATGTGAAGGTGGAGTTATGGTTTGACATAGGTGTGGGTTTTAAAAGGTAAAGTGTATGTATTAAAGTGCTTAGGGAGGTGTAGTCACTCTTATATCTAAATGTATCCTACCCGTTCCGCAGCCTACATTACAAGCAATTAAAGTCCTACTTGATCCTAGACTAAATGAGCTCGATTAGTAGCGTAGTACACTACGGGTAAGCCTATGGTACGTCTTTTGTGGCATATGAATATTATTTTTGAGAGTGAGTGAATTTTTTCTATCTTGAGTTCCTAATTGTTCTTAAAGTTTTATTATGTGTGAAACTACTCTCTTTTGTTGACCTCTATGTTAGAGTAAGTGAGTAAGTTGTGAATAATGTGTGGTACTTGTGAGTCAATCTTGAGGTGAAGATGTTATGCTCTTATGCTTAGTCTATTTTAAATATTCTTGGTGTGATGAGTTAGGAGAATTGTTTAAAAAGATCGTGTCTATATAAAGTGTAGTTTGATTGCTTGAGGACGAGCAATGATTTAAGTGTGGGGTGTTGATGGTAGGCTATAATCTCGTATTTTTGTCGCTTATTATACTCTAATTTACTATACTTTAATTGAGTTTGAGCTTTAATCGATAGTATTTTGTACTAACTGCGTGTTTTATGCCTTGTAGGAGTGATTCCGAGCTATGTAGATGTTATGGAACGAATTCGAGCTATTTGGAGTTTTGAAGTCTGAGTAAAAGCCCAAGGGATTAAGCCGGGATTGCTTTCGGGGGTCGAGAACCACGTTTGAACTTCAGAAACGAAGCAAAAAGGCAGACTCTGAGAGAAACCCACAGCTGCGGCACGTGGCACGCCGCGACTGCCCATTTTTGCTGCCGGTTAATTTTGCATGCTCTCTGATAAAGTCCACTACTACCTCGCCTGGCGCATCGCCCCATGCGGTGCGCCTGTGCAATATTTACAACATTATTATCCCAGTTCGCGCAGGAAAAGGTGTTTTCATCTGGACCCGACCCTACTTAGTATAAATACATTTAAAAATATTATTTTTGGGGATCTTGACAAACTTTTGACCTAGGGAGAGCACAGAGCCGCCATGGAGGCCGGGTTTCATCTTTTCTTCCTCCAAACTTAGTAACGTTTATGTCTTTTTTGTATGATTTGTTGTTTTGCTACCATGTCTATGTGGAGCTAAACTTCACATTCTAGGGTTGTGGTTCTTTCATGACTATTGTTATTCAAATATTAATTTTAATTTCTTAGTTTATTGTATTAGTTTATTTATTCAATCCTGCGCTTAATTATTTGATTGCTTGATCACTAATCGAATACTATCTACGAATCTAGAATTGAAGTGGGAATTCTAGATTGTGTATAGGATCGAGTAGAGCAAGTTCTTGAACCTGAGCATCGGGGAACGGATTTGTGGTTAGGATAGACATATACCTAATTGCCTTGCTTGGTTGATTTACAGGAATTATAAATATGTTCTTGTTAGTTCTAATTCCATAGACATATAGGCGTTAGGTTAGCTTGAATAGGCGAATAAGAACTCGATAGATTCTTATGAGCAATATTAATCCTATTAACCAATAAACTAAATAAATTAGTTAGTCAATTCAATTGAAGAATACAATAGGAAATTAAATAGCCCATAACCCTAGATCGTTTTCATCACACTGATAATATAAAAATCTGCTCTTCCTCTGTTTAAAGTTCATTAGTTATTTTCTTTTTATTTTAATTACTTTAGCATCACTACTTTTGGGTTTAATCCTTGTTTAGATAATTAGGATAATTTAATTTAGTTAATAGTTAATCACAAGTCCCCGTGGTTTCGACATCCGACTTTTAGTCACTTTATTACTTGACGATCGCGTATACTTGCGTGTGCATTTGGCCGCAATAAGTATTCTTTAATATGACAACAAAATAAAACTAATATCTATATATTAAGCCAATTGATAAGTTAATAAAATGTTATATTATTAAATGTACAGTACTAACAACAGCAACAACAACAACAACATACCTAGTATTATCCCACACCGTGGGGTCTAGGAAGGGTGGTGTGTACGCAGACCGTACCTCTACCTTGTGAGGATATAGAGGGTGTTTCCAATAGACCCTCGGCTCATGAAAGAATAAGCACCACATTAATTACAATATAGATAAGAACATCTCCACAAACTTCCTTGGGACTTTATTATACGCCTTTTCTAAGTCGATGAACACCATATGCAAGTCCTTCTTCCTTTCTCTATACTGCTCCATCACTCTCCTAACAAGGTGGATGGCTTCTGTAGTCGAATGCCCCGGCATAAATCTGAACTGGTTCTCGAAATAGATACACTCCTCGTCACCCTTAGCTCTACCACTCTCTTCAGACTTTCATAATATGGCTAAGCAGCTTGATACCCCGATAGTTATTGAAATTTTTGATATCACTCTTGTTCTTGTATACAGGAACTATCGTGCTCCATCTCAACTATTTGGGCATCTTCTTTTTTCTAAAAATGACATTAAATAACCTAGTGAGACACTGCAAGCCCGCCTTGCCCACACTCTTCCAAAACTATACTAGAATTTCATTCGGCCAGGGCGCTTTGCCCCTACTCATCTTATGCATAGCCCCCTTAACCTCATCAACTCTAATCATCCTACAATACCCAAAGTCACAACGACTCCCGGAGAGTTCTAATTACCCAGTACAAACTCCTTCCCCCCTCCTCGTTCAAGAGACTATGGAAGTAGGTCTGCCATCTCCGATGGATAAGCCCCTCATCCAACAAAACTCTACCTTCTTCGTCTTTAATGCACTTCACTTGGTCCAAGTCATGAGCCTTCCTTTCTCGCGCCTTGGCTAACATGAACAACCTCTTATCCCCACCTCAGCCCTCCAGTTCCTCATACAAATGACTAAAGCTGATGTCTTGGCCACTGTAACTGCTAACTTCTCCTCTTTCTTAGCCAACTTATACTGCTCCCTATTCGCCCTCTTCTCCTCCAAATATACACTTTCCATTAGCTTCAAATATGCCTCTTTCTTGGTTTTCACTTTTCCTTGCACTTCTCAATTCCACCACCAGTCTCCCTTGTAACCACCAGAGTAACCCTTTAAGACCCTTAATACCCATCTCGGGGATCCCCTAATGCACTGCATAGTCATGGTCCACATAGCGCTTGTGTCTCCACTACTCCTCCAAGCCCTGATAATCAGCATCTCGACCCCCAACTCCTGCGCTTTAGCTTCTGTCAGGGCTCCCGACTTGAACCTATGTTGGCTATACACCGCTTCTTCCTCCTCTTCCTCGTGATTCAAGGTCTATGACCAGGAGCCTATAAAAGGTCGAGAGATTATCACTAGGGATGACCTTGCAGTCCATGCAAAGACATCTATCAAACTTCCTGCAGTGTAGATAATCAATTTGAGTTTCGGCCACCGACTCCGGAAGGTGACCAAGTACTCCATCTTCTTCGGGAAACTCGAGTTTGCTATCACCAAATCCAATGCTCTAGCAAAGTCCAGCAGAGACATTCCTCATCCGTTTCTATCTCCAAAACCAAAGCCACCATGCATATCATCATACCCCAGACGTTGCTCCAATGTGGCCCTTGAAATTTCCTCCGATGAAAAGCTTCTTGGTATGCGGAATAACACGCAACATCTCATCTAAATCCTCCCAAAAAACTCCTCTTGACTTCCTCATCTAAGATACCTACCTCGTTCCTGACCCCCACCCTCCCAGAATACCATAATTTGAACCCATCCACATCTCGCGCCTTATCTCCTACCTATCTAGTCTCCTGTACACAAGCTATATTAATCTTCTTTTTCTCGAATCTTTGCTAACTCGACACATTTTCCATTCAAAGTTCCTATGTTCCAAGACCTCACTCTCAGCCTAGTAGCTCCCTTAGCCCTCTTACCCCCCTTACCCCTCGCACCCCCTCCCCCGCGATGACACCCTAGAGGACAAGACCTTACCTACCATCATTCACCAAAGCTATTATAAGCTAGGAGTCACTAAGCAAGCACTATCCCAAAAGCAAGCGACAAAATAAAATAAATAGTCGAAATATAATCTACCACTAAAGGTCGTAAACATGTGAAGAAATAAATTAAGGAACTAAAGAGAACTATAATTTACAACTAAAGATCATAAAAATAGGTGAAGAAATAAAATAAAAGAGCTAAAGGGGAATATAATCTACAACTAGAGGTCAAAAAGAAAATGCATAAAACTAGAGCAGAACTACAAGGGGATATATTAAATAACGATTCAAAATAAAGATGTAAACAGGTAGATAACAATATAAACAGGCAGGCAAAGCTATCCCTAGTGCAACTAATTTGACAATGCTAGGGCAAATACTAATTAAAACAGGCAGGCAAGGAGGTAAAATTAAGCTAAAATATCAAATAACCAAAATATCAAGACAAGAGAGGAACAATAGAACCTGGATTGCAGCCCTTGAAGTTAACGAAAATCTAGCCGGCGATGATAGATCGCGACGAACTAGCTGAAAGGGACAATTCGAGAAACTTGGGCCTGTCGTTCTTGAGCCTCGATCTAGGAGGAGATGCACGCGCTGGAAAACCATCTGGATAGGAGCTCTGCCGGTGTGATGGGAACTACGCCGGAAAATTGACTGGTCTGGGAGGAATCGGACGATAAATCCCCACACAAACGCAGGCGGTGAAGGGGAGAGAAATAGAGAGAGAGAGAAGCGCCAAGATACACGGAGTTCCGGCATTGGATTCCGACTAGTCGCAGTGGAGAAAGAAAAGAGAGGAATGAGGGGGAAAAAGAGAGAGGAAGAGAAAGAAAGGGGGACGGGCAGAGAAAGCAAGAGAGGGCAGAGAGAAAGGTTAGTACCTTACCTGGGTCACCTGCAGTGGTGCTGGGTGGTTGGGTTAATGGGGGAAGTGAATGGGGATAGTACTAAATACTTGATAACTTAATAACGAATAAAATAAGGAACAAAAAAATTTATTTGGTTACCATATGATGTATATCCTTTAATTTTATATAGATTGTGTTATATTTCCATACACTACATTAAAAATAAATTAGCAACAAAATTTTATTAAAAACAATTTGATATATCATATCATAATTTCATAATATTAATATTCATTCAAATTATCCGCATATTGCACGAGTTCTATTAAAAGATAATTTTGAATTTATAGATAAAGTTTTAAAATTTGAATTTAAATTAAAAATAAAATTTATCTTTTTTTTAATCATGTTATCATACTTAGTTCGGTTAATGATCATATGCAATCATGTTAGGAACTTTTGTTATCTTTTCTAATTATTTAAATACTACTTCACTTCTGGCAAATCCTGTAATTATAGTTCTTTAAAACACTGTAGCTAGATTTGAATAAAGCGAATTTCTTTTAAAATAAATGTAGTATATAGGGTACACGTCAATGTTTATCCAAATAACAAAAAGAGCTTAAAAATCGAATAAAACTTCACTTACATATATAATGAAGTAAACATACATGCTGGAGAAAGAAACATCACAAAATCAGTCAATATTAAAAAAAAAATTTATTTTTTTCTTTTCTTTTTGAAGAATATTTGTTTGGAGAGTCAAATTTTATAAATGGACATCAAACAAATAACAAAACTTTGGCTATACAATTGCTATCATTAATTTTAATTTAGCACGGTCTAGGAATTGAAGGGTATAAGCTAAAACCCCTTCATTTAGCTGTAGTCAAGCCAATGTTGCAAGGGTATAATATTTTTTTTGTTGAAGAATATTAGTTTTGAATCATTAGATTATGTGAAAGATTTTTTTTCGAACTCAACAAGAGAGATATTGGTTTCTAATTGATAGTTTCTATAGCAATTTTCAAGTGTAAAAAAGAGTATATTTTAAAAAAAAATTGGTGTGACCTGAAATGTTTTTTATAAAAAAATGTAAACAAATTATTTCAAAAAACTCTTTACTTTTTTTTCTACTTCAAACATAATAAAAAGATAAGACATTTTTGAACATTAGCAGGGAGTTTTTAAAATTATTATAATAGAAGTCATATCATGGATAAACTCAAAAAAAATTCTTATGGAATATTTACATATATATCCGGCCAAATTTATTTTTTACTTTTATAGCGAAGATAAATAGATGATATACCAACAACACATGATTATACACATATTATATATGGATTATATATAAATTACACATCCTTTAATTTTTAAATTTAAGTGGTCGGGTGAGCACCTATTTAGGCTTATTAGATAAAGCCAAAAGAAAAATATGAAATAATTTCAATCAAAGGCTAAAAATATAAATAAAATTCTTACGTATACAATTTCTATTAAAACTAATCCTTTTTTATAGTAAAATAAATTAATTTTTTGTAACAAAAGAAAGAATGACAGAAAAAATAAGATAAAAGAAAATAAATATTGAAAAAAAATGTATGAGAGGTCTAAAAACCAGATGTAACGACCCGACCGCTCATTTTAATTTGTAGAACTCCGTTCCCCTAAATAAGACTCCTCGTATGTTCTCTTACTGTTTTATCACTTGCGGAGATGGTTAGTTCGGGATTTGGAAGGGTTTGCATTAAAATCGGAACACTTGATTCCTTAAGTTGCCTTAAAAGGCTAAGTTTGACTTCGGCCAATATTTTGGATAAACGGCCTCGGAATCGGGATTTGACGGTTCCAATAGGTTCGTATGATGATTTCGTACTTGGACGTATGTTCAGATTGAGTTTTGGATGACCCGGGAACGTTTCCGCGCCCAATATTGAAAGTTGGCATTTTGGGTGAATTTCATAAGTTTGGGTTGAAGTGGATTTTTACGTTATAGGCGTCTGTTTGGGATTTTGAGCCTGGGACTAGCTCCGTATGGTGATTCTGGACTTAGGAGCGCATCCGGATGTGAATTTGGAGGTCCGTAGGTCGTTTCGGGGTCATTTGGCGAAAGTTTGAAATTTGACGTTTTTGGGAAGTTTGACCGAGAGTGAACTTTTTGATATCAGGTTCATATTTTGATTCCGGGAGTTGGAATAGGTCCGTAATGTCATTTAGGACTTGTATACAAAATTTAAGGTCAATCGGACGTGATTTGATAGGAATTGGACGTGCGGATGTGTTTTTAGAAGTTTTGAGTTTTCATGATTTGATTCATCCATTTTGGCGTCCGATTCGTGCTTTTAGATGTTATTATGGCGTTTCGATTGCACGAGCAAGTTCGTATGATATTTTTAGACTTGTGTGGACGTTTGGTGTGAAGCCCCGAGGGCTCGAGTGAGTTTCGGACGCGTTCAGATGGATGGGAAGACTTTAGTTTTCTAATTTTTTTGTTGGTGTCTCAGGTATCTCAAATGCGATATTTTGTTCGCATTTGCAAACCTCGCATTTACGAGACAGGTTTCGCAATTGCGAAGAAGCCTGGCCAAGGCAGGACTCTCATTTGCGAGATTTCCAGTCACACTTGCGATCAGCTTCCGTTCACATTTGCGGTGTTGTGGTCGCAAATTCGACCTTGATAGTGGGGGCTCAGCTTCGCATTTGCGACCTTCAAATTCGCGAACAAGGTGTCGCAATTGCGTTACCTGCGACCTGTGCAACAGCTTTTATTGCAGGACTTAGCCTTATTTTCCTTATTTCCCACTTGATCTTAGATGATTTTGAGAGCATTTTTGCGAGGGGTTCCATAAACATCAAGAGGTAAGTGATCCATATCAATTCTTTAGCTAAATACACGAATCATAAGTAGATTTAACATGGAAAATGGTAGGATTTATGGAATTTTGAGGAAACCTAGGGTTTTGATAAAAGTAGAGTTTAACCACGAAAATGATTATGGAATGGGGTGAAAATTACATATTTGAGTTCGTGAGGTTATGGGTAACAACTTTCTTCAAAAAATTTCGGAATCCGACCACGTGGACCCGGGGGTGAATTTTAGGAATTCTTCAATTAGGGCTGGAAAATCACTTTAATAGTTTGGATATGAACTTCTGAACATGTATTGATTATTTTATATAACATTTGACTAGTTTCAAGTCGTTTGGCACCGAGTTGAGGGTTTAAAGCACATTTGTGGACTGAAAGTGAACATGAGAACGAGGTAAGTCTCTTTTCTAATCTTGTAAGAGAGAATTAACCCCATAGGTGAATTGAATTAATATGTGTTTCTATTTGTGAGGGCTACGTACGATGGGGTGACGAGAGTCTGTGCGTAGCTACTAATTATGCTTATGTCCGGGTAGTTTAGGACTCCAAATCATGTTATGCTTACGATGTTTGCACCCAAATTGTTAAGTTAAGTGCTTAAATCATATTGGAACCTAATAGAGAACGTAAAAGGTCGAATTTTATTTACTTGAGTTTTGGACGGGTTACTTGACCGTTAACAAGAACTGGTGCTTCTCTGAATGTTAGCCACTTAATAATCTTTGAATCAGGGACGCCTCGGCAGTAGAGTAGATGCATCTATGGTTCATGTCGTTCGACCCTCGGTAGTGCACAGTATATATATTTATACTTTGGATCGGACCGTACGACCTCGGCATAATTCGTGCATAATAATACTTGAAGCCCAATTATACTTGATATTGTTTCATTTACTTGAGAGGTTAACTTGTTAAATGATGAAAACTAGTTTGGGACGTACTATTAGTGAAAGAGTTATTTATCTACTTCTTGGCATTGAGTTTTCAGTTTCATTTATGTAGCTCATGCTTAATAAAATTTCGGTATTATATTATTAGCCCATAGTAAGTGCCGAAGTCGACCTCTCGTCACTACTTCTTCGAGGTTAGACTAGATACCTACTAGGTACATGTTGTTTATGTATCACGCTACACTTCTGCACTAATCGTGTAGGATCTGATGCAGGTGCATCTGGTTATCAGTCCGGCGCGCATCCCTGATTCCACGAGACTTTGCGGTGAGCTGCCTTCTGAGGCCGTTCTACAGCAGCCGAAGTCTTTCTTTTGCTTTTACTTTCTGTGTATTTCCCTTCAGATAGTAGTGTAATATTTTTGTATATTCTACTAGTAACTCATACACTTGTGATACTACGTCTTGGAGATTATGCTAGTAGACACATGATGATTTTTTTTTTGAATATTTACTTATCTCATTTGCTCTTAAAATTATTTATCTCTCATATTATTAAAATTGTACTTTCTATTTATGTACTAATTAAAAATCATCTATTTTAAAAATTTTAAAAGAAATAATCACACGGTTAGTTTACTGTTGGCTTGCCTAGCGGTAACGTTGGGCGCCATCACGACCTATAGGAGAAATTGGGCGTGACAACATGGTATCAGAGCAGTAGGTTGACGTAGGTCTCACAAGTTATGAGCAGGCCTAATAGAGTCTTGTGGATCAGTGCGGAGACGTCCGTACTTATATTCGAAAGGCTATAGGGTGTTAGGAAACTACTCTTTCTTCATCTCCTATCGTGCAGTTGATGTTATACTAAGTATCCTTCTCTTATTCTCTCACAAATTGTGAGAACGCGCACATGATGTTCCAAAACTAGCTGCTCCCTGTTGATAGAGGCTGAGGAAGGGCTCCAGCCCGAGGTAGAGGACGAAGGCGTCCCGGAGTTGCTCCAGCCATGCCACCAGCGGATCCAGTAGAGGATCCCATTATTGAGGAGCACGGTGAGGTGCCTGCAGCAGAGCCAGCCTCGGTGGATTTCATGTTCATTTCAGCTGAGGAGAGGCCATTAGCTTTGGACATTCAGTCCTTGGCTAACGGACTTGTGAGGTTGGATATTTCAGCACAGCCGAGTTCTTGCGTGCGTCATTGCCCAGTCTTACTATTGGAGTAGATCAAGGCTCATCAGTTTGATGATCTGCACTTGTTGGTTCTCAAAGAGACGGTACTACAGGGTGGTGCCAAAGAGGTTACTATCAACGAGGATGGTGTTCTGTGACTCCAAGGTCTTCTATGTGTTCGTAATGTTGATGGGCTGAGGGAAAGGATTCTAGAGGAGGCACACAATTCTCGCTATTCTATTCATCCAGGTGCTACGAAGATATATCGCGATGTGAGGCAGCATTATTGGTGGCGGCGTATGAAGAAGGACATAGTTGAGTATGTTGCGAGGTGTCTAAATTGCCAGCAGGTTAAGTATGAGCACCAGAGGCCAGGTGGCCTACTCCAGCAGATGACTACACCTGAGTGGAAATGGGAGCGCATTACCATGGACTTCATAATTGGGTTACCACGGACCTTGCGGAAGTTTGATGCACTTTGGGTCATTGTCGACAGGTTGACCAAGTCGGCGCACTTCATTCCGGTTGTGACCGCGTATACTTCAGAGAGGTTGGCCCAGGTTTATATTCAGGAGATGGTTCGGTTGCATGGTGTACCTGTTTCCATCATATCCGATAGAGACCCTCAGTTTACTTCGCATTTTTGGAGAGCAGTATTGAGTGAGTTGGGGACCCAGGTAGAGCTCAACCCGACTTTTCAGAGCAGTACAGAGTGAGTTGGGGACCCAGGTAGAGCTCAGCACGACTTTTCATCCGCAGATTGATGAGTAGTCTGAGCGGATAGTTCAGATCATGGACGACATGCTCAAAGCATGTGTGATTGAATTTGAAGGGAAATGGGATCGATTCTTGCCTTTGGCCGAGTTTGCTTACAACAACAATTATCAGTCCAGCATCGAGATGGCTCCATTTGAGGCTTTATATGGTCGGCGATGTCATTCAACCATCGGATGGTTTGAGCCCGGCGAATCTAAGTTATATGGTACTGATTTGGTGAAGGATGCCTTGAAAAAGGTAAAGTTGATTCAGGAGCGACTTCGCACAGCATAGTCTAGTAAGAATAGTTACGTGGATCAGAAGGCGTGTGATTTATCATTTATGGTGGGCGAGAAGGTTCTCTTGAAGGTCTCGCCGATGAAGGGGATCATGAGGTTCGGGAAGAGGGGCAAGTTGAGCCCAAGGTTTATAGGTCCATTTGGGGTGTTGAGACGAGTTGGGGAGGTTGCTTATGAGCTTGCGTTGCCTCCTAGTATATCGGGACTTCATCCGGCTTTCCACTTGTCTATGCTCCTGAGGTATCATGCCGATAGGTCGCATGTGTTAGACTTCAACACATTTCAGCTAGATGAGGGCCTGGGTTATGAGGAAGAGCCAGTTGCCATTGTTGACAGGCAGGTTCGCCAATTGAGATCCAAGAAGATTTCTGCGGTAAAAGTTCAGTGGATGGGTCAATCAGTCGAGGAGGTGACTTGGGAGGCCGAGGAGGACATGCGTAGCAGATATCCGCACTTATTCAGCACTTCAGGTACCATTCTAGACCCTTTCGGGGACGAACGTTTGTTTAAGAGGTGGAGAATGTGACGATCCGACCGGTCGTTTTGCTTTCTAGAAATCCATTCCCCTAAATAAGACTCCCCGTATGTTCTCTTACTGTTTTATGACTTGCGGGGATAGTTAGTTCGGGATTTGGAAGGATTCGAGTTGAAATCGGAACACTTGGTTCCTTAGGTTGGCCTTAAAAGGCTAAGTTTGACTCGGTCAATGTTTTGAGTAAATGACCTCGGAATCAGGATTTGACGATTCCAATAGGTTCGTATGATGATTTCGAACTTGGGCATATATTCGGATCGAGTTTTGGATGACCCGCGAACGTTTTGGCGCCCAATATTGAAAGTTGGCATTTTGGATGAATTTCATAAGTTTGGGTTGAAGTGGATTTTTACGTTATAGACATCCGTTTGGGATTCTAAGCCTGGGAATAGCTCCGTATGGTGATTTTGGACTTAGGAGCGCGTCCGGATGTGGATTTGGAGGTCTGTAGGTCGTTTCGGGGTCATTTGGCGAAAGTTGGAAATTTGAAGGTTTTTGGGAAGTTTGACTGAGAGTGGACTTTTTTTTATATCAGGTTCGGATTTTGATTCTGGAAGTTGGAGTAGGTCCGCAATGTCACTTAATACTTGTGTGCAAAATTTGAGGTCAATCGGATGTGATTTGATAGGAATCAGACGTGCGGATGTGTTTTTAGAAGTTTTGAGTTTTTATGATTTGATTCATGCATTTTGGTGTCTGATTCATACTTTTAGATGTTATTCCGGCATTTCGATCATGCGAGCAAGTTTATATGATATTTTTAAACTTGTGTGGACGTTTGGTGCGAAGCCCCGAGGGCTCGGGTGAGTTTCGGACGCGTTCAGATAGATGGGAAGACTTCAGTATTCTGGTTTTTTGTTGGTGTCTCAGGTACCGCAAATGCAAGATTTTGTTCGCATTTGCGAGACAGACTTCGCAATTGCGAAGAAGCCTGGCCAAGGAAGGACTCTCATTTGCGAGATTTCCAGTCGCTTTTGCGATCAGCTTCCTTTGTCGCATTTGCGAACAAGGTGTCGCAATTGCGTCACCTGCGACCTGTGCAACAGCTTTTACTGCAGGACTTAGCCTTATTGTCCTCATTTCGCACTTGGTCTTACACGATTTTGAGAGCATTTTTGGGAGGGGTTCCATCAACATCAAGCGGTAAGTGATCCATATCAATTTATTAGCTAAATACACGAACTGTAAGTAGATAACATGAAAAATGGTAGGATTTTATTGGATTTTTGAGGAAAACCTAGGGTTTTGATAAAAATGGGTTTAACCACGAAAATGATTATGGAATGGGGTGAAGATTACATATTTGAGTTCGTGAGGTTATGGGTAACAACTTTCTTCAAAAATTTCCGAAATCCGACCACGTGGGCCCGGGGATGAATTTTAGGAATTCTTCAATTAGGGTTGGGAAATCACTTTAATAGTTAAGATATGAACTTTTGAACATGTATTGATTATTTTATATAACATTTGACTAGCTTCGAGTCGTTTGGCATCGAGTTGAGGGTTTAAAGCACATTTGTGGACCGAAAGTGAACTTGAGAACGAGGTAAGTCTCTTTTCTAACCTTGTAAGAGGGAATTAACCCCAAAGGTGAATTGAATTAATATGTGTTTCTATTTGTGGGGGCTACGTACGCACGAGGTGACGAGACTCCGTGCGTAGCTACTAATTATGCTTATGTCGGGGTAGTTTGGGACCCCAAATCAGGTTATGCTTACGATGTTTGCACCTAACTTGTTTACTTAAGTGCTTAAATTATATTGGAACTTGATAGAGAAATCGTAAAAGATCGAATTTCATTGACTTGAGTTTTGGACGGGTTACTTGACCGTTAATAACAACTGGTGCTTCTTTGAATGTTGGCCACTTAATAATCTTTGAATCGGGTGTTTATAAAGTTTTTTCTCTTCTTATGGAGCGGGCCGAACGCCGTGGCAATAGAATAGATGCATATATGGTTCGTGTCATTCGACCCTCGGCAGTGCACAACATATATGTTTATATTTTGGATCGGGCCGTACGACCTCGGCATAATTCGTGCGTAATAATACTTGGAGCCCAATTATACTTGATATTATTTCATTGACTTGAGATGTTAACTTGTTAAATGATGGAAAGTGGTTTGGGACGTACTATTAGTGAAAGAGTTATTTATCTACTTCTTGTCATTGAGTTTTCTGCTTCATTTATGTAGCCCATGCTTAATTAAAAATTCGGTATTATATTATTAGCCCACAGTAAGTGCTGAAATTGACCCATCGTCACCACTTCTTCGAGGTTAGACTAGATACTACTAGGTACATGTTGTTTATGTACTCACGCTACACTTCTGTACTAATCGTGCAGGATTTGAGGCAGGTGCATTTGGTTATCAGTCCGGCGCGCATCCTTGATTCCACGAAACTTTGCAGTGAGCTACCTTCCGAGCCCGTTCTGTAGCACCTGAAGTCTTCCTTTTGCTTTTACTTTCTGTCTATTCCCGTCAGACAGTAATGCAGTATTTTTGTATATTTTACTAGTAGCTCATACACTTGTGACACCAGGTCTTGGAGATTATGCTAGTAGACACATGGTGATTTTTTTTTTTTGGATATTTACTTATCTCATTTGCTCTTAAAATTATTTATCTCTCATCTTATTAAATTCTTACTTTCTTTTTATGCACTAATTAAAAATTAGCCATTTTAAAAATGTTAAAAGAAATAATCACATGGTTTGTTCACTGTTAGCTTGCCTAGCGGTAACGTTGGGTACCATCACGACCTATAGGAGAAATTGGCTCGGTACACCAGAAATAAGAGATGACAACGAATTTCTTCTTATCATCTTTATTGAGTATAAAAAATTTGGAAGCTAATCTCATCGATTTCAAATATTGTTTTCAACTCAAATACATAAATTATAAGGTAAAGATATCTTAAATTTTTTTTTTAATTTACATTGTGTGTCGTTTTTAAAAAATCACCTCTACTAACAAACTCATATGATATTCGAATTTAAAGTTTTTCGGCCAAAGAATCATTTACATTTTTAGATAGCCGGTTAAAGTGAATTTTAAATTAAGGATAATATCTTCACTTGCATTATGGAACGACCCGACTGGCCATTTTGAGCTCTAATGCGTCGTTCAGCAATTTGAGGCCTTGAGTAGCTTCACTTCAGGTATATTGACTTGTACGTGTGGCCAGAATTGAATTTTGGGAAGTTCGGAGTTGAGTTGGAAAGAAAATTCTAATTTCGGAAGCTTTAAGTAGTAAGAATTGGCTAAGATATGACTTTTGAGTAAACGACCTCGAAATCGAGATTTGAAGGTTCCAATAGGTTCGTATGATGATTTTTCGGACTTGGGAGTATGTTCGGGTTGAGTATCGGATCGCCCTAGAGCGTTTCAGCGCTTATTATGAAAGGTTAGTATTTTTAAAAGTTTAAAAAATTATTAAGTTTGACTTGAAGTGAATTTTAATGTTACTAATGTCCGTTTGGGATTTCGAGTCTTGGAATAGCTTCGTTATGTCATTTATGACTTGTGTGCAAAATTTGGGGTCAATCGGACTCGATTTGATAGGTTTCGGCGTCGAATGTAGAAGTTTGAACTTCTAAAGTTCATTAAGCTTGAATTGGGGTGTGATTCGTGGTTTTAGCGTTGTTTGGTGTGATTTGAAGGCTCGAATAAGTTCGTAATGTATTTCGGGACGCGTTGGTATAATTGATTAAGGTCCCGAGAGCCTCGGGTGGATTCCGGAGGGTTAACGGATCGAGTTTGGGCTTGGGGGAAAGCTGAGGCAGCTGGTGTCTGGTGCTGCACCTGCAAAAAAAAGGCCTTAGGTGCAAGACCGCAGAAGCGGTCCAGGGGTCGCAGATGCGGAATGGAGTGAGGGTGGATGGATTCGCAGGTGCGAGGAAATTTCCGCACCTGTGGGCTCGCAGATGCGGGCGGAGGAGCGCAGAAGCGGTAGCTGGGCTGAGGGGGAAGGCCGCAGAAGCGACAGTTCGTGCGTAGAAGCGCATTTTGGCACGCAGAAGCAGAGATGGCCCAGGTGAGGGACGTTCGAAGAAGTGAGTTTTTACTCGCAAAAGCGAGGCCGCAGATGCGGCAATTCTGTCCGCAGAAGCAAAAACTGGGCAGAACATAAGGGATCGAACTTGGTCATTTCATCATTTTCGTTTGGGATTTTTAGAGCTTGGTTCTTGGCGATTTTGAGGAGTTTCTTCATGTAACACAAGGTAAGTAATTTCTCACTTATTGTGAGCATATAAGGTTTATTTGTGGATTTAAGGAGGAAAATTTGGGATTTTGGTAGAAAAACCTAGAAATTGGTATTTGTGGATTTTGACCACGAAATTTGATATGGAATTTGGGGTAAATTATATATTTAAGCTCGTAGTGTTATGGGTAAAGTTATCTTCGAAAATTTTTCAGAATCCTAGCACGTGGGCCGGGGGTTGATTTTATAAATTTTTCGAGCGGAGTTGGGAATTGTTTAAATTGATTAACTATGGGGTATTAGAGTATATTTTTGATTGGTTTGCACGTTATTTGAATAGTTTTGGACCGGCGGGCATCGGTTTGAGGTATTGGAATGGCGTTGGAGCCAGTTATGGAACTTCAAAGTGAGGTAAGTCTCTTGTCTAACCTTGTGAGGGGGAAAACTACCCCCTAGGTGATATTTATTGTTATGTGCAACTAGTTGTGGGTACGTAGGCACGAGGTAACGAGAGTCCATACGTAGCTATAGCATGATATGTCCAGGTAAACCTAGGATCTTATTCTGTAATATTTGAATTAATTGAACTCATGTTGCTGACATTAATTAATTGAAGTTATAAATGAAATTGATTTTGAAATAATTATATGTATACTAGGCCAAGCCTTAACACTTTGAGTTGTGGGTAATTATTGGAGAAATGGTAAAGATTATATCCATTTTGTACCAACGTACGGTGTTGTAAACACATGTCTTGTAATTCGGTAACTTCCTTTCTTTTCTTGAGGAGCGGGCCAAATGCGTCGGCAGTATATAGATGCATCTATGGTTCGTGCCGCTTGACCCTCGGCAGTGTACACATTATTCCAGATCAGGCCGAATGTCTTCGGCAAAATCGTGCGTTATATCGCTTGTAGCCCGAATATTCACGAGTTAACCTCTCTATTGATGCCCAGTATTTTATTCAGTACTCTGGGTTTATTTGATGATAACACTTGACAACTTCCGGAGATACTAAGATAAAATACAAGATTGAGAAAATTCATACTTTAAAGGAAATAATTGAAATTTTTTGAGATTTGTAGATTTATTTCAGTATTGATGTGCACTTCATACCTGTTATAGATTATTATATTATTGCTTGGACCTCTAATAAGTGTCGATGTCGACCCCTCCTCACTAGCACGTTCGAGGACGATCGTATGTTTAAGTGGGGGAGAATGTAACAACCCGATCGGTCCTTTTGAGCTCTAGCGTATCGTTCGGCGGTTTGAGGCCTTGAATAGCTTCACTTCGGGTATTAAGACTTGTATGTGTGGTCGGAGTTGAACTTCGGGAAGTTCGGAGTTGATTTGGAAGGATATTCAAATTTCGAAAGCTTCAAATTGGAAGAATTGACTAAGGTTTGACTTTTGAGTAAACGACTTCGGAATCGGAATTTGAAGGTTCCAACAGGTTCGTATGGCCATTTTGGTTTTAGGAGCGTGTCCAGATGTTGATTGGGAGGTTCGTAGGTCATTTCGGCATCAATTGGCGAAAGTTGAAAATTGGATGATTTTTGAGAAATTTGACCGGGACTGGACCTTTTGATATCGGGGTCGGATTTTGATTTCGGGAGTGGGAGTTGGTTTGTAATGTCAATTATGACTTGTGTGCAAAATTTGAGGTCGATCGGACTTGATTTGATGGGTTTCGCCGTCAAATGTAGAAGTTTGAAGTTCAAAAGTTTATTCAGCTTGAATTGGGGTGCGATTCGTGATTTCTGCGTTGTTTGATGTGATTTGAAGGCTCAACTAAGTTCGTATTGTGTTTTAGGACTTGTTGGTAGATTTGATTGAGGTCCTGAGGGCCTCGGGGTGGTTTCGGATGGTTAACAGATCAAGTTGAAGCTTAAAGAATGGCTGAGGTGCACTAGTTCTGGTGCAATTGCAGCTGCGCAAGTTTGACAGCAGGTGCGTGACCGCAAAAGCGAGGAAATGGTCGCAGGTGGAGTTTGGGCGAAGCTGGGCAGTACTGCAGGTGCGAAGGGTTGTCCGCACCTGCAAGGTCGCAGATGCGGAGAAGTGTCGCAGGTGCGAGAAAGAGAGAGGAAGCCTGGGGGTGCAGGTGTGGAAGTATATCTGCAGATGCGGATGCACATCTGTGCATGGGAGACTGCAAATGCGAAAATGGGCTGGAAGCCCTGGATCGCAGAAGCGATGGGAAATCCGCAGAAGCGGGACCACAAATACGGTCATGTGATCCGCTGAAGCGAAAACTGGCCACAACATAAGGGATCGAACTTGGTGATTTCATCATTTTCATTTGGAATTTTCGGAGCTAGATTCTTCGGCGTTTTGAGGAGTTTTCATCATGTAACACAAGGTGAGTAATTTTCCACTTGTTGTGAGCTAAATGTAAGGTTTATATATGGATTTAAAGAGGAAAAATTTAGAAAAATTATGAGATTTTGGTAGAAAAACCTAGAATTGATAATTTTAGATTTTGACCACGAAAGTGGGCATGGAATTGAGAATAAATTATATATTTGAGTTCGTAATGTTATGGGTAACGTTTATCTTCAAAAAAAATTCGAATCCGGGCACGTGGGCCCGAGAGTTGACTTTATCGACTTTTCGAATGGATTTGAGAATTGTTTAAATTGATTAATTATGGGTATTAGAGTATATTTTGATTGGTTTGCACCTTGTTTGACTAGTTTTGGATCGATGGGCATCGGTTTGAGATGTTAGAGAGGCTTTGGAGCCGATTTATGGAACTTCAGAGCTAGGTAAGTCTCCTGTCTAACCTTGTGAGAGGGAAACTACCCCCTAGGTAATAATTATTGTTATGTGCAACTAGTTGTGGGTGCTACCTATACACGAAGTGACGAGAGTCCGTACGCAGCTAAAGCATGTTTATATCCGGGTAGACTTAGGATCTTATCCTGTAATATTTGAATTATTTGAACTTATTTTGCTGGCTTAATTAATTAAAGTTATGATTGAAATCGATTTAGAAATAAATATATGCACACTAGGCCAAGCTTAACACTTTGAATTTTGGGCAAGTTATTTAAAAAATGGTAAAGATTATATTCATTTTATATTCCGGTGCTGTATTGTAAACACATGTTTCGTAATTCGGTAACTTCCTTCCTTTTTCTTGTGGAGCGAGCTGAACGTCTCGGTAGTATATAGATGCATATATGGATCGTGTCGCATGTCCCTCGGTAATGAACACGTTATTCTGGATCGGACCGAACGACCTCGGCGGAATCGTGCGTTATATCGCTAGTAGTCCGAATGTTCACGAGATAAACTTTTCACTGATGCCTAGCATTTTACATGGTATTCCTTACTTATTAATAATGACAATTGACATTTTTCTGAGCTGTTAAGGTAGAATACAAGATTTAAAAATTTATGCTTGAAAGGAGAAATTGAAAGATTGGGTAACTTACATATTTACCTCATCGTTGCCGTATGCCTCATGTTTGTTTATGTTTTATTATATTGCTTTATTGGACCTTTAGTAAGTGTCGATGTCGACCTCTCATCACTACTTCTCCGGGGTTAGGTTAGATATTTACTGGGTACGCGTTGATTTACGTATTCATGCTGCACTTCTGCACTAAATGTGCAGGATCTGACAGGTTCATTGATGATCACCTTGGCGCGTAGGCGCACCTGTTGAGGAGATTTCACGTGAGTTGCATTCTAGACTACGCATCGCAGTTCACCGAGTCTCCATTTTACCATTTATTTTATTCTATCTTATTACATTCGGGATAGATGTTGTATTATTGTCGTACTACTTAAAAAATGCTCATGCACTTATGACACCGGATTTTGGGGGTTCCTACAGGTTGTTCGTTACTATAGTTGTGCTAATTCTATTATATACGATTTAATTAAAGAAAAATTATGATTTCAAACTACTAAAATGAGTAATTAAATTGGTAAATCACCGTTGGCTTGCCTGACGGCGGTGTTAGGCGCCATCATGACCTATAGTGATTTTGGGTCCTGACATAATTAATATCTAACGATTATCTATAATTATTTAGAAGGTTTAAATTTTAAGGTTATTTACGTATAATTCAAATAACTCGAATATTTGACATGGTTAATGTCAAATATTAAAATGGAGTCATACTGGAAAAAACAATTCATTGGCTAAAGAATTCTTTAAATATTTAGATAGCCAACTAATGAGTTTTGAAGGATAATATTTTCACTCAAATTATTATAAAAATAATTATTATTGAAAACTAAAGTTTTAGAAACTGAAATTTTAAAAAAGAAATATTTTTTAAGAGATATCAACACATCAAATAAGAGTTCAAGTAATAGTAATCATTCTTAGTCTCAATATTTGATTGTTTTGCCATAAATATGAGTTATTGTTTTGCTTTCTGACTATTTTAGGATCGAATGACACCGGCGAGAATGGTATCAAAAAAGAAAAAATAAAAAAAATGGTTAAATTTTTCATGTAGTGTCTTTATTAATATTCAATGATTATCTATATTTACCGAGAAAGTTTAAATTTTAAGATTATTTACATATAATTCAAATAACTTAAATATTTGACATGATTAGTGCCCACGTATCCACGCGGGTGCTAATACTAATAAAATATAAATCTTAAAGTGCATCATTGTTAAATTAATGGAAGCGAATAGCTTAGAAAAAATCTCATATAAGAATATCATAGTAGAGATCTTAAGTCTGTCCATTTGTTCAATTCTTGCCTCACACAATATTACAGTATTACTTTATGGAAATTAAATTTCATCTACACATCTAGTAAATTAAATTAGATTAGATTTGTGTTTCTTGTGACGAAGAAATCCTAAAATTTGACATAGTTTGTATAGTTTATTTTTTGGATAAAAATACAAATTGAACTATAAATACTCCCGTGGAGACATGTCTTGCTAATTTATCGCAAATAAATGTATAGATGTTTTGGCAAATAAAAATTATAAACATGAAGAAGATCTGCTTGTATGAGAAGATACGATAAAGAAATGAATTTTTTTCTCTTCACTGATCTAAGTTAACTTATACGAAAATTTAAACTTACTATTTAGTATTTTTCAGTGTAGAAAAATAGGGCAAAATACAAAACTGCCCGGTCGACCTAAAATAATTTCATTCACGAGCCAAAAACGTATTAAATGTACATATATATATATATATATATATATTATTTTTTTTAATTTTTTTTTCTTTTGTCAGCTATACTTTTTAAAGCGACTAAAAATATATGTTTCTTAAATTTAAAAAAAACTATAGGAGAAATAATAAAGGCATAAAAACTCCATTCAATGTTTTTGATTTATGATCCAATCAACTTTGCTGTTGGATAAGAGTATATCTTTTTTAATGAACTTGTTTTACTTAAACGAGGGTGGGTCGAACAAATGCGGATTTAAACATTTTTTAATTAAAACTCAGCTCTTGGTTTAGGGACGACTTTTGGCCGTGGCTCTTGCCCGTTGGTGGTCTAGTAAAGCGGCGAAAGGAACCGATAAGTTCAACTAGAAAATATAAAAATATATGTAAGAAATTATTAAAGTTATAGAAATCTTAAACTTTTAATTTTTTTTTAAAAAAAAACTTTTAATTTTAAAAGTATAACAATAAATTTTTTAATTAAACGCATTAAATTTAAATGCTAAAGTCATTTTAAAACGCTACCAACTTTAACTTCTTAAGTTCTATCTACTATTCTTGTAACAACAAAGAAATGTAGTTGACCAAACACAAAACTAGGAAGACGATCAATTTTAAAAAATACTTAGGGGCCGTTTGGTTCAAAACAAGGTTATCCTGAGACTATAACCAAAATTATTATTTTGGGATTAGGATTATCTATCCCACTTTTTATATGTAATAATACATAATCCTGTTAGTATGGTATAAAAATTATCCCGATTTTAACTAATACCCTCAACTAAACAAATGGTAGAATTAATTTTAAAATTTATAACGAGATAATCCATTTAGTCGAAGGTAAAGAGTATCTTATACAATTACTGCATAAGCTGTTCAAGATACGACGATTATAAAAAAAATGAACATGTCCAAATTAACTTGATAAAATTGTGTAAAATCCTCTACATTTTTTTTGGTATTAAATAATATCGGAGATTAGAATCTTTGTAATAAGGTAACTAGATTATCTTGTATTAAGTATGTTATTTCTGCATATATTATCTTTGTAAAAGGAACTTAGTTATACCAGGATATGCGTAGGTAAAACTCTTATACAAAGAGCCACAAAAGAACTTAATTATACTAGGATATGCATAGGTAAAACTGTTATACAAAGAGCCACAAGATTAACTATTGAAATAGTTTTATGGCATAGTTTTATCGAGAGTTAATACCCTAAAATCTCCTTAAACTATTATATTTTTATCAATTTCCTACTTAAACTATTCGGTGTCCCCTTCCTGGACTATATTGCCGCTCGTATTAAAACCTCCTCGTCGCTGACCTTGCATAACATGTATAGATACTCGACTGGGAGCGCATGATAGCTGAAAAAAGCTATCAAAATGGTCCACCTAACAGAAAATATTAGTTAATTAGCATAGCCCTCTTTCAAATTTATTTTTTGAAATAAATATTCTCCCAGTTATGTCCATCATTCTTCCTCATTTTTTATCATTCTTCCTTATTTTTTAACTTTTTTCTTTATTTTTCACTTTCTTCTTCATTTTAAACCTTTTTTCTTCAGTTCTCCATATGGGTTTCCTCTGGAAAAATTTCTCCCTCTCTTGTTTCCTATAAAATTATTTATTCTCTTTCTTGTTTTAGTCTTCTTTCATGTCTTACACATATTGTTGAAAAGAATACCAATTTAAATCTTCTTATTAAACTCAACATCTTGTAAGGAATAAAGTTGAATCTCTTAAACCTTCTTTATGTAATATGGAATTAGAGAATGTAATTGATAGGCAATTGATTTTTTATTTGCGAAATTTTATTTTGTGTAATCTTTTTTATGCAATAGAAGATGACTTTTAAGAAATACAACACTATATAGCTTTATTTATATTTTAACTGTGGTATAAAGTGAATATAAATAAGGACTTATCAATTGGAGTCTAGCATAAAGCATAATCACAATTAAAACTAAAATTAACACAGTACATTAGATATTATTTTGGCCAAAACTCCTAGAATTAATCAATCATTTGAGAGTAATACGTCATGAGTAAACTATGTAAAAGCTTTGTACAAACTATAAGTTAATATAGTTAGACAAACGTATCTTTAAAACTCCAATATGAGGTTTTAATATATAGGGGAATAAATTTGGGGACACCAGATAGTTTAAGTAGGTAACTGACAAAAAAATGATAGTTTAGGCTAGTTTTAGGCGGAGTTAAATAGCCACGTGTAGTGCTACATGACACGTTTTTTAGACAATTAGTAGCGTGTACTAGACGCACCTATGAGAATGCAATAACGAGGTTTTAATATGAAGGGCAATATAGTTCAAAAAATTTTGGAGACATCAAATAATTTAAGTAGGAAACTGACAAAAACTTAATAGTTTAAGAGATTTTAGGGTATTAACTCTTTTATCTATTCTCGTTCCTCTTTATCCCTTAACAAATAAAAAAATAAGAAATATCTTGTGACTTTATGCCGCTTATCTTAATTTGTTTTTTCCTAAATTCTTATTATGAGATATTTGTATCTATGGCCAAATCCACCTTACACCTAAACAGCAGACAGTGTGATAGTTGTATTAGTTAATGGATTATTATTCCAAGATCAACCTTCTTTTCTTGGCTTTTACCTACCACCTAAAGCCAACTCCAATTTGAAAACAACCCTTTATCTTTTCTTATTTTCTTATTAGTTTTCTGAACATTATTAAACACTTAAGATTAAGGGGCTGTTTGCTTAGAGATATAAATTCCAGCATAAATTTTCATGTAGTTTGATATAAAGTTTGAGAGGAAATGGAATTAATTAAATAAAAAAATGAGTTTGCAAATATTTCATGTGTTTTATAGTGTCGATCTCCTATATCTAACATAAAATTTCATGGAAGGGATCATATAACTAAATTTTTTTTATAATGGATTATGTATTCCACCGAACCACCATGTTTGGTTGGAGGAATAAGAAAAATAAATCTTGCAAAATTAATGTAGTGTTTGGTTAGAAATATAATTATTCGGTAATTAAATATTAAACAATATTTGTATTAAATTATGCGACAATGCATATGTTATTGTATGTGTTTATGATATGATCTAATATTACATGTATTAACAACATCGATTATTATGGGCAAGTAAGCAATTCGGAGTTAGGGGCGGAAGGGGTTTACCGAATCCTTTCGCTGTATATACGATCAAATTCTTTTTCGCGTGTTTATTTGTTTGTTTTTTAAAATTCTTTTGTGAAAATCCGCTTCCACAATTACTAATAAATATTCTTCTCTTCTTAATTAAAGATCTCAAATTTGAACACCGTAAATTAAGTTGCATTATGGAGTAAATGGGACTTCTCGGCATGTTTTTATATTAGTCGGGCCTAAAGCAGCAGTTCGAGTGTGAAGCCAAATAAAAGTATTGATGCACGTCAACCAAACAACCCCTAATCAGCCGCATCAACCTAACCTCTTAAACCCCATTTCGTCCTCGTATATATCGTCCATCGTCAAAACTACGAACACTCACCAACCCATTTTCGTAAACTCTCTCTCGTTTTCTCTTTTCTTTCAAAAATGGCTACCATTTCTAAGCTCTCAAATCCAGCACTCAACTTCTCTTCCTCCACTTCTTTTACGACCAGATCGTCATCTGCACCCAAATGCTTTCTTGATCTTCGTACCAACAAATCCACCATCTTTGACCATAGATTTTCTGCTTCTAAATTGTCACTAGTTTTCAACCCTTCTACCAGAGGCTCTTTGTGGTAATAATTTCTTTTTCTCTGTTATTCATAGGATTCATTAAAATTAGATTATTTCATTTGGATCATAATTTTTTTAAATTGCATATATGCGGACTTGCAGTTGTTGTTACTTGACTTGTTTAATTATTTCACCTGTTATTTTCTTACTGTGCTTCTATTTTCTATCTTTAAGATTTGATCCCTGCTATATTCATTCTATAAAAATGGTTTCTTGCTCATGTTTTTTAGATTGCCCTTGAGGTAAAAAGCTTGATGCTTTTCATTTTCATGTAATATGCAAATTTATCAATTTTCTGCACTGGTGCATAAACGAGAAAAGTTAATTGAATAGTCCGTTTATTTTTTTTATTTTTTTACCAAGGTTAAACATACTTGATTGCTTACAGCTCATTTATGCCAAAAAGTGTTTTTTTTCTCCACCGAAAAAAAAAAGAAGAAGAAAAAGTAAAAGACCGGTCTTTATTTAAAGGGAAAAGGGCCAAATATATCCCTCTACTTTCGAATATTGTCTATATTTAACCTCGTTATACTATCCGGCCAAATTTATCCCTGCCGTTATACTATCTGGCCAAATTTACCCCTATTTTCAGCAAACATTTAAAAATTATCCCTAGATCTTTTAAGTAATCCAAAATTTTAAATCACTTGTTGTTTTTCCTGCTCCACTATTTTCCTGCTAAAGTTACTAGACTATAAAAATTATTCAGGAATATTTTTAATTACCAATGCACCTACTTCTCTTCTTGTAATAATGGGTTTGGAATTGATTTAAAATTTTATTTATTTTTCAACCATATACACACTGTAGAATTCAGCGGGTCTATTTATTGTGTATTATATGCTGCTGATCATCATGTATGTACATGTATATTCAAATGTATACTGTCATTGTCTGGTTAATATAGAGTTCGATTGACTAACTTAAGAGTGCACAATCTGTAGGCATTTGAGTAAAGCAAAGTTCAATTCGACAATGTAAAGTCTCCGAGGAACTTCAACTTCAATCACTAATACTTGTAAAGTCTCCATACATTTGGGGCAACGAATTCTTTAAAATTGGGATGTTGACAAGCTACCTAATTTAGATTCTTCAATTTACTATATTTTATTTAGTAACTGTTGTATTATTTAATATTTTCTCTTCTTTTTTTTTCTCCAATTCAGAAAGCAAGTAAATGCCAATTATTTCAAAAATAATAGTGGAGCAAGAAAAAGAATTAGTGACTTAATTAAAATGATTTGGGAGATTCTGGGTCACCTGACGAACCGAGCGGTAATTTTTAAAAATTTGCTAATTGTAGGGGTAAATTTGGCCGGATAGTATAACAGAGGTTAAATACAGACAATATCTGAAAGTACAGGGGTATATTTGGCCCTTTTCCCTTATTTAAATATCATAACTCTAAATTTGGTGCTAGTAGTGCTTGGATGAATGATCCCTCAAACTCTTGTGTTGTATCCCTATTTGAACTTATAAAAAAAATCTTTAATTTGATTGAAGTTAGAAATATAAAGTCAGATATTTCAAATCTTTACAGATGTACATAATTGTGACAATAGAGAGGCCATGATCGACGTTATTAGTTCTCTACGTAATCTTTGGAAACTACTTCTGTTGTACAAAATTGTTCGTATCAGCATACCAATTATGCTGATAAATTTCTAAAATGTCACTTTACTTATAAATAAATAAAAGATATTTCAAATCTTAACTGATATACATAATTGTGACAATGTAGAGGCCATGGTCATACTTTATTAGTTCTCTAAATAATCTGTGAGAACTACTTTTGTCGTACTCAATTTTTCATACAAGCATGCCAATTATGCTGATAAACTTATAAAATGTCACTTAACTTATAAAAAGAAGATATGTTCAAATCTTTATATGTACACTTCTGCATTAGTTTGTGTTCCTAACAAATGTTATACATTTTTACTGGCACGAATGTTCCTAACAAATGTTCCTAACAAATATTTATTTGACAGTGTCAAATGCTCTCAAGCTGATGGAAATGGAAGCACAGTGAAGAGAACAACTCTCCACGATCTCTATGAGAGGCAAGGCCAAAGTCCATGGTATGACAATCTCTGCCGTCCTGTTACGGATTTGCTTCCATTGATTGAGAGTGGTGTCAGAGGTGTAACCAGCAATCCTGCGGTAAACTATTAACCTGTTGTCGTTATTTCTGTGCTGTTCACTTATTTGAATAAAATTTCTATAGTTTTAGTTTCTACTTGTTAGTCTACTATTCCATCAACCTACCTAACTGTTAGTTTGATGATTGCAGATTTTCCAGAAAGCGATATCAACATCAAATGCATACAATGAACAGTTTAGGTAATGTAGATTTTGAAATGTTTCTCATTAGCAGTTGTGCTTTTTTGGCAATAGTTTGTTGTTGAATGCTAGGAATTTAGAAACCATTTTATTTGATTTAACGTGAATGCCAAAATTGAAGAGTAAAGGAGGAGAGGAGGCACAATTTGGGAAAAGTTATGAGCGTTGGATCTTGGGAAAGTAAAGCTAAGTTGCTTGGACACGAGTGCGAGTGTCCGACACGGGTGCAGATCTAGAGGTCGGATCCTTCAAGATGTAAATTCTAAAATTCGGGGATACAAATCTTAGTACGGATATGGGTGCGGGGATCCGGCTAAAAATAATTCAAAAAAAATAAAAATATAAAAATATCTCTAAATTATTAGAAGTTTTGTGGAATACTTACGTATAGCTTGTAAAGTGTAGATTTGTTTTTTTAATTTCAAGTCGTAGATAAGTAAATGAGTGATTTCCTAATAAAGTATGTTATTTTTTCAAATATTCCCTAGTTTTGGTTCTAATTTCGGTAATCACATTGTATCTTGTCTCGAAGTTTTTTGTCCGTGGTGGTCAAAGTACCCAAAATCGTTTGGCTAGATCCGGTACGGATCCCATACCTGCACCCACACCAGTGTCGTGCCGACGCGGGTGAGGCACCTAAACTGCCACGTTGGAGCAACTTAGAAGTAAAGATAAATATGTTTGTTTTCCAAATGAATGTTGTTTGATCAAATACCCATTTAAAGGTTGGGTTTGTTATGTGTATTACACCCTGTTACTCTTCCTTGGAGCTTTATATCAATGCCATTTTCAATGTTAATCACATTGTAATAGTGTTTGATGGACTTGCAGTAATATAGGATGTTGTTTACCTTTTTCTTTTTAAGGGTCCCCTCAACTACATACCACGGGAAATGAATAAATGATTTCTTCACCTAGTGACTATTAGTTTTGCCTGTTTTCCACTCTGCGTATCTTCATTTGCTGCTATTTTCAGGGAACTTGTTCAAGCTGGAAAAGATATAGAGAGCGTATACTGGGAACTTGTGGTAAAGGACATCCAAGATGCATGCAGACTATTTGAGTCAATTTACGATAAAACAGATGGTGGCGATGGGTACGTTTCTGTTGAAGTTTCACCTAGACTTGCTGAGGATACGGAGGGCACTGTAGAGGCTGCAAAGTGGCTTCATAAGAAGGTTGAGCGTTCCAATGTGTATATAAAAATTCCTGCTACTGCTCCGTGCATTCCTTCCATCAAGGAAGTTATTTCACTTGGAATAAGTGTCAATGTCACGGTGAGTTGATTCCTTGTCACCTTTTTTGACAACTTGACGCGTCATGCATGAGATTAAAGATTGTTTGTCTTCTCTTGCTTATAAGAGAGATATTTGTATGGCACTGGATTAGTGAGTGATAAAGGGAATTTCTTTTTGTTTTTTTATAACCATGGTGTTCGGGTTAGCTTGCGCGCACTTCGACTAGTTCCATGGGATACCTGCTGCCTCCCACCAGCAACAGGTACCAGGTAACTCTGTCCACCAAGGCTTGGGCAGATAGGAAAAATCACCTAGTGTTTTTGCCTCCGCCAGGATTTGGATGTGAGACCTCATGGTTCTCAACCCACTTCATTGACAACAAGGTCACACCCTTGAGTGCAAGGTAAAGAGAATTATTTAATTAGATAAAGATGCATTACTATTGAACAATAAATTAAACAAAACAAAGATCCATTACTACTGTGCTTTTAGGTCCATGTTTGTTTATTTAAAAGAAACTACTCAAAATAATTTGATGTTTCGTGTGATTTTTTTCCATTTCCTCTTGTGCTTTATTGGTTTATTGAATCCTGAAGTAGCTCTTATGTATATGCACAGCTCATCTTCTCTCTTGCGAGATATGAAGCAGTAATTGATGCTTACCTCGATGGCCTTGAAGCCTCTGGGCTAAGTGATCTCTCCAGAGTCACAAGTGTTGCTTCATTTTTCGTTAGCCGAGTAGACACACTTGTTGACAAGATGCTTGAGAAAATTGGAACTCCAGAGGCTCTTGATCTTCGTGGGAAGGTAGCTAATACAGCTATAAATTTTGTCTATTCTTTTTGGTATGTTAGAGAAATAAAAGTGACAGATAACCTCATATTGTCTTACTTTCATTGCAGGCTGCAAATGCGCAGGCAGCTCTTGCTTATAAGCTTTACCAGAAGAAATTTTCTGGTCCTAGATGGGAAGCTTTGGTAAAGAAAGGTGCCAAGAAACAGAGGCTACTGTGGGCGTCAACTAGTGTTAAGAACCCAGCATATCCTGACACTTTATATGTGGATCCTCTCATTGGACCAGACACGGTGAGTCATCTTCTCGCCTTATTGTTTGTGGTAATTGTGGCCATGTAGAAAACATCAAATCACTTTTATTGGATGGACCTTTAATGAAATACTACTTGAGGCCATTTGCACAAATGGCCTTTTTTGAGGCCACTATTTTAATTAGGGAAATCTACATTGTATTTATCGAAAACAACCTGTTTATCTCACACACCCGGTATAGCCGTCCTCCAAAATAATAGCCGGAAAATGTATATTTTTTGTATATTAATATATAGTATACATATTCAATGTATATTATTTTATATATTTGCCTAGCAGTTGCAATTATTTTCGGACGAGTGGCCTCAAAAGAGGCCATATGGTGTGAATAATTCATGTTACTCTGTGTTTGCATGATGGTTGACCTCTAATTAAATGTCTGTTAGGTTTCAACGATGCCTGATCAAGCTCTTCAAGCATTTATCGATCACGGTTCTGTTGCAAGGACGATTGATTCAAACGTATCTGAAGCTGAAGGTATTTACAGTGCCCTCGAGAAATTGGGTATCGACTGGAGCTTTGTTGGGTCTCAGCTTGAATTGGAGGGAGTGGACTCTTTCAAGAAGAGTTTCGATAGCTTGCTTGACAGTCTGCAGGAGAAGGCAAATACCCTCAAGTTAGTGAGCCTGTAAAACAAGTTTTATTGCTAGGGAGTGAATAAATGATAAGTCCAGTTGACTGAGTTTGCTGGATTTTGTAATGTATAATCTAAAAATGTTTGGTGGTAATACTTTTTCGTGATAAGAAATATGATATTGGTTTTGGATTTTGTGGTGGTTGTCACTTGTCAGCATTCTTGATTGATTGCTCCACTTGCAAGGTTGTGAGAATACCAAATGGGTATCATAGACTAATTAGGGTTGACTATATAAATTTTCTATATTCATTTCGTTTTATTTGGATTCCTTTCACTCTAATTGCTACATAATTTTTCTTTCAAGGAAATTAAAGGTTAGGTTTAGTTTTGTGACTCTCATTCTTATCCTTGCACGGACGTACAAATTAAAGGTAAGTCTTTTATTCTATTGATCAAGCACATATTCTTGTTAATCCAACTACTTTTTAGATGGTAATGGTTTGTATCATTAGAGCATTCAGAAGTGAAAGGGGATAGGGAGTAGAAACAAAATCATGATTTCGGATGTAATTGGTACAATGAAAATTCTAGGGTCTTTTTATGTTAACTTTTATTACTACGGTATTTTCACACTTGTTTGAAAAATTTTCTTGAACCGAGAATCTGTCAGAAATAATATTGCTATCTCACACAAGATAAAAGTAAAATTTGCTTACACCTCATTCTTTCCAAAATCTCATTTGTGATATGGTGTTACAGCTATTTTTTTGAGAAAGTTACTTTTTGATATTTGGTATGACAAAAGTTACTTTTCAAGAAAAACATTTTGCGTCAAAGGAGGAAAAACAACTTTTTCACTAGTATTTCGTATTACTTATTCCAACTAATACCTATACATTCTTACAAATATCTAATACTTAAAATTTTCATCAAACACTCGGATTTTCTATATTTTAATATTTTTTTCCTTCGAAAAAACATTTTTCACTCCCCAATAAAAAAAAAAAATTTGTTTCTTACCTTGAAAAGTGACTTACTTCACCTTAGAAGGGTAAGATGGTCAAATGAACGGCATAAGAAGAAGAAAATCTGAGGCGTTAATTCCTTCCCGCGAAGCTTCTCTCTCCTTCAACTATCAAATATCAATCATATCCGATAGCATCAGCTGTTAGTTTTGAGCTGATTCTACTAAAATGGCGACGGCCTCTTTTTCATCTCTGGGATCATTCCCAAATTCATTAATCTTTACCAAGATTTCTTCTTCTACTTCTACGGTAGCACTTTTACTAACTACTATCTCACTTTTCAATTTCTTCTTCTTTTACTTAAATTGTACTACTAATTTATTGGTTTTATTAGTTTGGGCAACGGCAAATTGTATGTACAACATTTAGGGAACCAAATATTGACTTATCCAGTTGCTCTGGTTGGTAATATTTTCAGTTTCTTCATAGTTTATTTTCTTCCTATTATTGTGAAATTTTAATTAATTGAATTCTTTTTAATTGGCCTCAGATGGTAATGAAAGCTCGGATTGTAGAACTGTAGTCGATCGAAGGGGAGTGTTGTTGTCATCAGTGGGATTTTTAGCAGCAACCATTTGTAATGCTGGGAAGGCAGCTGAATTTGCTGACAGTAATATCCTCTCCTACATATCTACATTTTATTTTATTTCTATCTTTCATAGTATAAGAGGCGGAAGCAAGAAGCAAGATTTAAACTCGATAGCTTTGACCTTTAAGATTCTTAGGATCGAACTAATTATATGTAGGAGTTCTCGCCGTGTGACCAGGAGGTCACGGGTTCACGCCTTGGAAAAAATCTCTTACAGAAATACAAGTTAAGGCAGCGGAACTTAAAATAGACTCAATGTCGTCCAACCCTTCCCCCACCCCTCTTATAGAGTGAGCTTAGTGCACTGAAGCCCTTTTTTCACACACACACACACACATATATGCTCCAACATTGGAGATGCTCGTTCAGATGAACCCATTTCCCAGAGGCAGTATCCGACTCCACATATTACCAATAGAGTTCCTATGGACCTACCCGCAAGCCTTTTTTTATCTATTGGCAGGGAAATGTGTCGTCAGTAATTTCAATCTACTTTGACTCAATACCAAGCTAGTTGAGTTTGGTTATATGAATCCTCTGAATCCATTCCCCTCTATTTGGGATGATTTTATATTAATATTAAATAATTTATCTTTCTTTTGGCCTTGGGACGTGGCGACTCGGAGGCGGATGGAGTCTATTTTAATGGGTTCAACTGAGCAAATATTTTTGAAACTCAGTATAGATGCATATGTGAAAATACATTAAAATTTCAACAAATATTAAATTCTAAACCCATAATTTCAAAAGTACATCAAATTTAGTGCTAAGAACCTAAGAACCTTAAAAGTCAAACACATCAAGTTTGAATCTTGGATTATTTGAGTGGCATCAATAAGTGCAGATGAATTTGAAGTTGAATATAAGCTGTTGAGAAAGATTTCTATGTTTTCTTCTTTCCTTTTCCAATTGTACATCTGGCTATTGGAGACGAAGAAACTCGGCTTTGCAGATATTTACAACAGCTCCTGATTTAAGATGCTCTAAAGATGTTTTTCATTTTCCTTTTTTTCCCTCTTCACCTCACAACTTCTTTGTCTAGTGGATTGTCCAATACTAACTTCATATAGTTTTGTGCTGTAGATCTAGAATGCTAGTCCTTTTGAGGTTCCATTACATTGATTGTAGTCATTAGTTTGTTATTAATTGGCGAGTAGCTTGACCTTCTATGGTTGTCTTAGGGAAGAGCTGGGACATTTTGGCTCTAAATTTAGGGGGGACATTGCTCCAAAAACTTTTTATATTTCTTTCATAATATAAAATGCCTACATTGAGAGGAAACAACTGTAATTCATTTATTTTTTTCGAACATGTAGTGCCTGCATTGAGAGGAAAGGACTACGGGAAGACAAAAATGCGGTATCCCGACTATAATGAAACTCAATCAGGTCTCCAATATAAGGTTACTAATACAATAGCATACATAACGAGCTCTATCGTGTTTTTCATGTATAGGTTGCACTGGATTTTGACTGAGTCTGACAAAACATGCAGGATTTGAGAGTTGGAAGTGGGCCCACACCAAAGATTGGAGAGACAGTGGTGGTAAGCCTGTGATGGCTCACTCTAATTTATCTCTCGCGCCAAATTTGTTGTTTTAGTGGCCAGTTTTTAGCGAGAATAATTGCAGAGAAAAGATAAGGTTTATTAATCAACTGACTTGGATTTACCTTTATAGAAGCAATTTAGAGAACTGCAATTCCAAGCTTACATTAATCTGATTATTGTTTGGAATTGATACATTTTCGTTTATCTATTTTTTTGTTTTGTCAACCATCTTTGTTA
Organism: Nicotiana obtusifolia; assembly: GCA_002018475.1. Classification (NCBI taxonomy): domain Eukaryota; kingdom Viridiplantae; phylum Streptophyta; class Magnoliopsida; order Solanales; family Solanaceae; genus Nicotiana; species Nicotiana obtusifolia. The sequence goes on along the minus strand of MCJB01032523.1, from coordinate 15,277 downwards.
TCTATTTGATGCTTTAGTTTATGTATCTTTAACAACTGAATTTAGGTTGACTGGGATGGTTACACAATAGGTTATTATGGTCGCATATTTGAAGCTCGTAACAAGACAAAAGGTGGTTCTTTTGAGGTACTAATATGGATTGAACAGTTTTAGGAACAATATTTGCGGTATTTTGTGTTACAATGTTTTTCATGGTTCATTATGCTGCAGGGAGATGATAAGGACTTCTTCAAATTCAGAGTAGGATCTCAAGAGGTGAGTTTCTTCAACAAACATCCGATGCTCTCCAGACAAGAGTGATGTAATACTTTAATAGTAGTGCTATATGCCTAAGTTTTCTCTGGTGTAAAAACCATGTTTTGAAATTGCATTATGTTTCAAAGTGTTACTTCATTATTCATGCAGTTATTATGTCGTAAATGGGGATAACCAAATTATACTGATTCTACCGCACTTTGTTGGTTATGCTAGATCTTTTTCTTAGAACTTTTTAAAGCTGTGAGAAACGTTTTCACCAGCATTGCTGTTTATCAAATGTTCAGGTAATACCGGCATTCGAGGAAGCTATTACTGGCATGGCAATTGGTGGTATCAGAAGGTAACATAGGTGTATTTAACTGAGAACAGATCCATGTACCTTTAGTTTACTGATCATAGTATCCTTAAATAAAAGATTTGGACTCTTGTAACGTCAAGTTTTGCTAAATTTTGGATTTTTTTGCACTTGTAAGACCAAGAGTGTCGAATGCAAAAGAGAAAATCCACCTCTCGCCACTTCAAACTAGGATATGACTGGTGGGATTAGACATAAATAGTCTAACTTGAATGATTCTGTATTCTCAATAATATGGGCTCGACTTGAACACAGTTACCTGATGAGAAGCAGTGCCTCAGAGGACGGTAGTTGAGTAGGTTATGTTGATCTCCTATTTATATGGTCAATGTGGTTGTAGTCGGCCGCCCAAAATGCCTCTGTTCTTCACTAAAATACTCTTTTGGTTGAATTGGTTCTTTTTTATATGCTGGATTTGATCTTAGTCAACTGAGACCTTATTTAGGCAGGGCGGATGTGGCCTTACGGCTTTGGGTTCATATGAACCCAGAATATAGATATGTGTAAAAACCTACTAAAATACCAATAAATATTAGATTTAAACCCATAAGTTTTAATACTATAATGAGTTAAATACCGAAAATCCTAAAAGTTGAATTCATTTCATTTAAATCCTGGATCCGCCTCTATATTTAGGGGGTTTTCAAAAATTAGCTATTTTTTATCCACCTGTTCCTAGGAACGGCACCTGACAACAATGTTGCATCTCATTGTCACTTCTACTACATACCTTCTTTATTACTATCTTTGCAATGACTAGTCAGGACGATATCATGTATTCTCTGTTTCATTTTCTCCTCGCAATAGTGCAGAATCATAGTTCCTCCTGAGCTGGGATACCCTGATAATGACTATAACAAGAAAGGTCCAAGACCAACGACATTTTCGGTAATCTCAATTCCTTATAAAGCTGTGTTCTATGGAGCACACATCCATTTTCTCTTAAAAAGTTCCATTTTTTACAGGGACAAAGAGCTTTGGATTTTGTGCTGAGGAACCAAGGATTGATTGATAAGACTCTCCTGTTTGATATTGAGCTCCTCAAAATCGTATCAAAATGAAGTTGCTTGTTCAACTTTTACTACGATGCCCTGTTTAGCTGCATCAGCAAGTTTAACTTCCATTTGGACAAAAGGAATATCAGCCTAATGAACGACTGATTTGTCCCTTATAGAGACTTTACTGTCTTGTTTGAACACATCAAATTGTTGAAAGATTAATTTTGAAAATCAATGTAAACAATGATGGGTCTAGGTACTGTTGTTGTAATGATGTAACGACATCTCTTATTTTCATAAATTTGACTAATTCTTGTGAAAGTGATATTTCAGGACAGCGTTGATTTGTGAATAAGATTGTTGATTACTGTGTATTTTGGAGACTAGTTGTTTGAATTTTTATGTTGATATTGGACTAGTAGTTGTTTGAAATTTTTTGTTGATATTGGACTACTAGTTGTTTGAATTTTTATGTTTGATATTGGACTAGTAGTTGTTTGAAATGTTAATGTTGCAGACTTGAAAATTTCCAATCAAGACTCAGTATGATTGCAAGAGCACTGATTACTAATTAGCTAGCAAGTCACTGATAAAAAAAAACTTATTATCAGATGTTATCTGTTCAGTCAACGGAGAGCTTTCGGCGCTTGACCGTTACTTTGCTTTTGACACCAACAACCATGACATTCCAGTCAATTTCTGGAAAGGGAGAGATCAATTCTAACCATAGCTCCATACTGCTTTTATCTGCAGATATGCAACTGGTTCCCCTAAGCAACTAGGTTGCATATTTATGGCTGATGTACGAACAAAATGAAAATAGCACGAGCTAACCAGTTTTCGGATTGATAATAGAAAAATAGCTAGCATTTGCATAATCATTGAAAATAGCCTCTGTTTTAGCTGAAACACGAAAAGTTCCGGCATTATATGTTGGATTATGGAGTTTCTGAGTATAAACTTCCAGCATATTATGTTGGAACTCCAACACATTATGTGGTATGTGGCTTAATTTGGATTACTTTTGAAACCGTGACTATTTTTAATTACCGGTTAAAAGTCCGACTATTTCTGATTTTTTTCCCGCGAGCAAACCAAGCTTTAGTGTCTGAATCATATGTGGTAGACCACAGCGGAACCTCATTAATATGCGATTACTATTTACTACAAAGCAAATATATTAGCCTGGAGTAACATTGTGGAAGTAGTTATTCCTGTATTCATGGTAGAATATCCGATCTCTTTTTTTTTTTTTTTTTTTTTTTTTGGTAAACACATTGTTTAATTGGACTCCGATGTAATTTCTGGTTCTTTGAACAACAAAAGTGCTGTAAATTTGTTCGGAAGACTCACTCCACAAGTATTTTTATTTTTGCTATTTCTTGGATACTGCATATACATAATAGTCAAGATGTTACCTTCCTACAGATATTAGTAACTCTATCTACCAGAAAATAGTAGCATGAGAATACAAGGTTCTCTACAAAGTGAAACCATTGATTTCGCCAACTACTATTTACACAGAGAGTTGTGATGACCCCAATGAAAAAAACTGGAAAAGCCACTGAAAAGCTTATGTAGAATGTCTCCATATCTATGAATCCATCTTCTCCTTCTTCTTCGTTTCCATCGTTTGATTGAATCGGATGTTCCAATTGAGCATTAGTGCAATTGATATGCAATGGTGGTCCGCAAAGAAAAGGATTGCCCTCATAGCTGGTTTCGTCAAATGTACTGAACTGGCCTTTAAGCTCTGGGACAGCACCTGATAAATTGTTGTGTGCTACGCTGAAGACTGCCAACGAATGTAGCTCTAGTAACTCATCAGGAATTCTTCCACTCAACTTGTTGTAGGAGAGATCTATGCATCCTATTTCGTGCAAATTGGAGAATGTCTTTGGAATTGATCCAACGAGATTGTTATGCGAAAAGTTTAGTACTTGTATCTCACTTAGGTTACCAAGCTCAATAGGAACTTCACCACTTAAGTGATTTGAAGAAAGATCAATTCCAGACATGTAAAGTAAGGGGCCGCCTTCATAATTGAGGGAAGAGCTCTTCGTTGTAAACTCTACCTTCATTCTTACCGCATCAAACATAGTATATTCACTCGTAAATGCTACACTTTGAAAAGCAAAACTTTTAAGTGCTGGTAAGCGAAAAGTTAGTTGAGAATTCACCTCCTGACTTATGTTACTCAAGCAGCTAGGAATTGATTCTGTGAGCTGATTATGAGACAAGTCGAGCATTCTCAATCTTTTTAGATGACATAGGTGGTTTGGAATTTCACCTTCAAACTTGTTGTTTTTAAGAAGAAGAATGTTGAGTGCAGAAAGGTTGCCAATCCATTGTGGAATGCTTCCTACAATATTATTATCGCTGAGATCCAGAGTGAGCAAAGTGGAGTTATTCGTCGATCCATAGGTAAGTTTTCCACTCAGGTGATTCTTGTTGAGAAAAAGGTGTTCCAAGTGGTTGAAACAAGATGGAACCGATCCGGAGAACTGGTTCTCTGACAAGTCCAAGAACCTGAGACGATCAAGATTGCACAATTCCATGGGAATAGGACCTCGAAGATGATTACGAGACATGGCAAGTAGGACTAATCCTGACATCTGACCCGTCCACTGCGGAATCATGCCAGACAAACTATTGTTGCTGATTTCGAGCACCGCCAAATTAGTGGAAGAAATGGATTTCGGAATTTCACCTGTGAAGTTGTTTCCATTCAAATGCAAATATTCCAATGACGGTGGAATGACTTCTGTTGGTAATTCTCCTGAAAAGTGGTTGTTTGCCAAATCTAGTGCTTCGAGACGTTTCATTTGCCAAACGCTAGCAGGTATCTGTCCCTCGAGACAATTTCCGCTCATTTTCGAAAGTACTAGATTTGGAAACACTGAACTTATATTTGCTTGAAGTTGCCCACTTAATCGATTCTTTGATATATCGATGTACTTGACACTAGGTTGCGCAAGTAAAGGCAGGTTGAAGGATCCGATGAAAGCATTACCAGCCAGAGACAATCCTATAAGTCGTGTGTTATTTTGGAATAGCCAATTCGGGAAACTTCCTCTTAAATGGTTCAATGAAAAATCAAGGAATGTCAACTGATTTTGGTAGTGAAGAAATCTAGGCAGCGTTTGAAGGTGAGTGCAATTCGACATGGAAAAGATTTGCAGTTGAAACATTGGAACCCAAGCGCGACTTTCAGTTTCTGGAACACCGATATTTCCATCAGTATATACCTCTATAAGGCTAGAATGATTAGCAAAGGCCTCAAAGGAAACCGGGACTTCCAAGTTGTTATTCAAAATGTTTAGAGATACGAGAGATGTGAGTTTAGAAAGTGGAGAAGACGCAATATTTCCAGTGAACCAATTGTTAGAGATATCCAGACTCCGAAGAAATGTTAAGTTTGCAAGACAAGAGGGAAGCATTCCATCAAAGTTGTTGCTACCGACTCTGAGCTCTTCTAGGTTTTTAAAACGGCACCAGTCTGCAGAAGAGCAATCGAACGAATGTAAATCAAAGAAATGAAATCAGACCAATTACACTAATGCAGAGAACCATAATCAGGTGCAGGATTTTCTCTTGCAAATTTTATTAGTGATATATCCAAACAGAAGAGTAAAGCTTCAAAAGAAGGTAGTCTGGTGCACTAAGCTCCCGCTATGTGCGGGGTCCGGGGAAGGACCGGACTATAAGGGCCTATCGTACGCAGCATTACACTGCATTTCTACAAGAGATTAGTTTCCACGGCTCAAACCCGTGACCTCCTGATCACATGGCAGCAACTTACTCAGTTACGCCACGACTTCCCTCCTTCAGAAGAGTAAACCTTAGATGATAAGAAAACTTGAAACCAACATACCGTAATCATATGATCCAAAAGTATGTAAATGATTCCCGGATATATCGAGATACTTCAATCTGGTGAAATCATTTAAATCTGCTTAAATGAACAACGATGTCACTATACAATAGAAACTCCATTTGTACTTCACATAGCACAAAACATATATATAATGTTTCATATAAAGATCGAGAAGCTCACTTAATATTGATTGCAGATCGCTGTGATTTCTGAGAGTATAAGCTAGGTGAAGGACTTCCAAGTTGCTCAAATTTGTGAGTTTCTCGAAGCCTGTAATGTAATTAGCTTTGAGAAGTATACAAAGATACTACTAGTACAAATTAGGCAGTAATTAATATAATATGGACCTATAGATATATTCAACAACAAAAAAAAAAAGCACTCCGGTGCACTAAGTTCCCGCTATGCGTGAGGTTCGGGAACCGAACCACAAGGTTCTATTGTACGCAACCTTACCCTGCATTTCTGCAAGAGGCTGTTTTCTCGACCCTTGGAGATCACATAACAGCTCACTTTCTATACATATATTCAACAACTTTCAGGTAAACAAACTATAACACTCAAGCACTAAAATTAATCAAGAATAGTGAATTGAGAAAGAAATTACTGTAAGTACATACTAGGTTTAGTAGGCGCACTGTCCAAAGGATTGCCGCGGAGAATTAACGACTTGAGAGATGAAAGCTGACTGAGAGACGAGAGAACACTAAGACTGAACTTATTACCACTTAAATCAAGAACCTTCAAATTCCTTAACTCAGACAACTTATCAAAACCTGTCAAATAATCTCAACATGTGAGTTAAGTTCATTTGAAATTGACTAAAATAAGTACTCCACTTAAAAAAAAAAAAACCTATGCGTGTTGTTCGGAAAAGTGCCGGACCACAAGGGTCTATTGTACACAATCTTATCTTGCATTTCTGCAAGAGGCTACTTTCACAGCTCGAACTTGTGACCTCCTGATCACGTGACGACAACTTTACCAGTTACGCCAAGGCTCCCCTCCAAGGGTCCGAAGTCCGGGAAGGGTCGGACCACAAGAGTCTACTGTATGCAGCCTTACCTGCAATTCTGCAAGAGTTTATTTCTCCCGGTCATATGACTACAATTTTACTAATTACGCCAAGGCTCCCGTCCAAGGATCCTGACCTCCTGGTCACATGGCAGCAACTTTACCAGTTACGCCAAGGCTCCCTCCCAAAATAAATACTCCACTAGTATTCTGAAAATACAATCAGAAAATCCATACCTTCATTTTTAAACCAACCTACTAAGTAGTTGTTAGGCAAGTTTAGAACCACAAGATTTTTAAATGGCAGAAACATGGACGCATTGAAATATCGTCTATTCGGTTTTGGGTCTGTCAAACCATTGACAGAGAGTTCAATTACTTGCATGGTAGTACTGTTACTACACTTTACACCTTTCCATTCACAGCACTCACTTTTCTTATTATCAACCCAGGTGGAAAAACGGTTGTTATGAGTTTTGAGGGCTGCTTTGATATGCAACAGAGCAATTCTCTCTTCTTCCAAACAGGCTGAATTACCATATGCCAAACCAACAAAAACTATTCCCCAAAACCATAAAGTACTGATCCCCATTTTTCTCAACACTGTCAGGATTTTTGCGGTCTAATCTCTTATATAAGAATTGGTTGAGTACATATTTTCAAAAGTAGTAGTATTACATTGTCACTCACTTATCAGTCAAATAGCAATTAATTCCACTTGACTAATTTAACACTGTACGTCGTTATCTGATGATAAATGTAGACTAGTCAAAGATTCAAGACAGTCAAGTGCGGTGTCTTGAAAAATGGAACAATCGCATAATTAGGTCGCGAAGATTTTATATATGTGAATTAAAAGGAAAATGACACTATAGACGTTCTCAAAAAATTAGCTGAAAAAATATAGTTCTTGTTTCAAAAAAATTGGCAAAGTTTGGAGTAAGAAAGTTCAAAGTACTTAACTTATTTTGACTGTTAATTTGGACATAGAGCTTTCAAGTTTTTGAAAATAAAGTTTATATTTTCGGGAATTACATAAAAAATATTATAAGTCATGGTAATTCATAATCCAAAATATTTATAAAATACTTAAGAAAAACGTGATCAAATTTCGTAGACTTTCCAAATAGTAATAGTGCCAATCATTTTGAAACAGGGAGTATATTTTTGTATATATATACATTTTGTATGTTATATACAAAAATTATACAAATTTTATACACTTTTTCGGCTACCGAATATTAATAGTTTCCGGTGCAGGATAAAAGTAAAAAAAATCTAAATTAAAATAAGTATTAAATCGGGTTAAATTATTTATTACGACAAATAGTGAAGTTAAATTGTTTTGTTCATCTTCGCACAAAGAAGACTAATTTTATATTCAGCTGATATGACTTAAATGAATATTTAGTGTGTTGGGTTGGTGAAATAGAGTCAAGTCTTCCATCTACGTGTGTTTTACTTTGAGTTTCCGAAGTGGAGCAAATGGATTGGAATTAATTTACTACAACAAATTTCATCTTTAATTAACGCGCGACTATTAGCTGCGCTGACAACGTTCGTCCCTAATTATTCATTTTTTTGTGATAAAAAATTAGAAATTACATGTAAGTACTTAACTCTATGAGTCATATATACAGTTAACCCTCTCTGTAACAATCTCGTTTGTTTTGAAATTTTTTGGTTTTTATAGTAGATGGTTGTTATACACCTATAACAGCATTTGACGTTTAAATATTTTTTGGCTGTTATAGATTAAAATTATCCAAAAATTAATTATTTTTCCTTTTTTAATGTTACATAAAAAAGATAAAAAAAATTATTCAAATTTAAAATCTCAAAAGATATGCATATTTCACAAGTTAAATATTGAAGAAAGCTATTATTAATAAATTCATAACTAAACATATAAAGATTTAAACTCTAAGACTTTCATTTTAAAGCTACCTAGATAAATAACTTCTTTCAAGATTGATGGAAGACCTCTATAATTGTAGCTTGTTTCGTAGATTTTATTTTTTTCTAGCGATATAACGGTTGAATTGGCGCATATTCATATCCAAATTTTCAACAAAAATGTATCCAATAACTTTCCCTTGAAAACAATCTAAGAGCTTAACAATTAAATTTTCTATCTAAATATTTTTTGGAATTTGTCCAATGAAAAAGATATTATGTGCAAATCTTCAAATCTTATATCTTATGCAAGATATAATCTTTATTTAATAGAAGATTGTGTACATATGTTTAGAATTATTATTGATAATCTTAAAGATTCTATATAGTTGTTATAGAGGGGTAATTTTACAAAGAGCGTTCTGTTATAAATATGTTGCTGTTATAGATAAAAAGTTGTTATAGAGAGGTAAAATATAACTTAAAAATTCAGTTTAGAGAAAAACTTGACTTTTATAGTGAATAACTATTTTATATGAATGTTGTTATGGAAAGTTCTGACTGTACTATTGATGAACACAATTATCCTGCAACAAAAGGTTTTGTGTATTAAAATTTCCCAACAAAAAAAATGTATTTGGTGCTAACTTTTTATATACACACCATTTATTTATACTAAAACCAAGAAAGCTTTAGGTGTAAAGTTAAATTACGATAATATCTAATCAAAGCTGAGTGACATCTTTATCTTTATATACATACTATCCCTGTAATATTTTTGTACTAAATAGTAAATTTATCTTCTAATAAATGATAAATAGATAATGATTGTGCATTCAAAAGTGTAACCTTTCATATTGTAATGGGTAGAGAATTGGATAACAAAATTCAGTAACGTTTATGTATTATCTCGCCATTTAAGAAAATCACATGTTACAAATTTAAATGGTTAATGCTCATCTGTTGAAGAAACTCATTAATAGCAAATTAAACTTTGAGCAAGCATTGCTTGTATACGTAGAGTTTAAATCGATTGAAACATTACACTTCCCGTAAGAATTTTGAAAATTTTGATGAAGCTTATTTGTTCATCTCTTGCAACATATAAATTTACTCTACTACAACAACAACAACGACATACCCTTATTTTGTATGAGATAGAGAAGCTATTTTCGATAAATCCTCGATTCAAGAAAAGCAGCATACAAATCTACTCTGCAAGTATCAAATCAGGTTATAATTTTTTTTAAAAACTTCCTATATGTGTGTTTATGAAATTGTATATTCTTTCTTTTTCTCGGCTAATCATATAGCAAGAACATAACTGTTTGTTGTAGTCTTTGTTCTGAGAGGTAATTTTATTTGGATACTACAGAACATTTTTATCACAATATTTTTAATATTCATGATTCTACTCATTGCATACAATAATCCCTCAATACGTCTCAATTTCTTTTTATTTTTGTTCGATATGAAAAACTTAAGAATTATTTCATTTGACTTGTCTCATCACATTATCTGCCCAGGTAAATTACTAAATTTATTTTTTCTTTCTGTTAGTTGGTTGTTGCTCCCTAACGCACACGCAAGAATACACGGTCGACAAGTAATATAGGATTATGAGTCCGGGTTATCGTACCCACAAGGACTTACTTAACTACTTTCTAACGAACTAATATTGTTATTTAAACAAGCAAGAATCGAGTTTAATAGATGGGTTGTTCTAGATTATAATTCTAATTTATATCTAAGAATTGCAAGGAACAAAGTACGTGTTTAGTAATCAATAAAACAAATATTCCAGGGTTGTGACTATTTTTCCAACCCTATTGTGTTCTAATTGACTTCCTGTTCATGTAATTCATGTATGGTTGCTAATTGATCGATAAATATACTCATAGCCTTCTTCCGAAGTACTATTCGCCTATTCTTAATAAGATTAACACCTATATTCCTATGGAATTAATCTAGCAAGAATGCAATAAAAACACGATATTCAATTAAGCATGGTGATTAAGTATATTCCTATCCTAACCACGAATCCGCCACTTAAAAGGTTAAGAACATGCTTTAACAATTATTTTTCTAATCTAAACATAGTTTTTCAAACATAGTATAGATAATTGATAGAACTCAATTGATGGCCAAAACAATTAAGCAATTAGGCGTAGAATTGAAGAAACAACCATATGAACATGAATTATAAACACAAAATCGTCAAGTTCGAATCACAATATTCATGACTAATCACAACCCCAGAACAAGGGGTGATTAGCCACTCATGTTCAACATAATCAAAAGATAGAGTATTGAAAAACTAATAAAAAATACTAGACAGAGTTGATGAACTGAAGATTAATTGCGTTTTTGTGATGTTCCGTAGCTTTGTTGGCTCCAAAATCACGTTCTCCCTTTCCAAGTTGGGTTTAGAGGTGTTATATAGGAGTTGGGAAGGGTTTGGGGTCGAATTAGGGGTCTCCTAGACGGATTAGGACACTTCCCCGAAGTCGGCGCCCTGGCTGGCGCCAGGCGCCCCCCAGGGCGCTGCAACCAGTGAGCTTTTTTTCTGTTCTGCCTCCAGCGCCACAGGTGGCGCCAGGTGCTGCCTGTGGCGCCCAATGTCTCTTGGTCCGTTTTCGTCTCGTTTTGGCTCGTTTCTTGCCCGTTTCGCCCCCAATTGCTCCCGACTCATTCCTACACATAAAAACACATTACATTAACATGAATTGAAGCAATTAACACCCCAATTTCATAAAACAAGAGCCAAATATGAGATGATTTACATAGAATTTTATATCTTTTATGCCAAACATCAACACCCCACACTTAGACTCTTGCTCGCCCTCGAGCAATGGGATTATATACAACCTCCCCAACTACTAAACTTTTAATATTATCATGGAACATTCGACTTTTCAACAAACCATACTCTTGAACACAATCAATACTAGCAAATAAGTATGAACTCATAACTAATCCATATAATCCCCTAAAGTCCACTTAGACATAACAATTCAATAACATCCAACAACCCAATAGTCACCACCCAACCTCAAAGCCGACTTGCCACATTAAGCTATTTCAATGCATATACTTACCTAACAAGACAATTTATACATTACCAGTCGTTCATGAAATCATGTGCCCTCACCAATATCTGAAGAGTGAACATATATGAATGAAATCACACAAAATTGCACAACGTACTCTCACTCTCACAAAGAACTCATATGCTTCCCATAGAGTACCATAAGCTTGCCCGTAGTGTAGATTTTCACTAATTGAGTCAGTCAACTCTAAGATCAACTAGGACTTTTAAGGTTGTAATGTAGGCTAGGGGACGGGTAGGATATATTTGGTAATAGTGGCTAGTCCTCCTAAGCACTTAATACACTACAATCAACATTTAAACACTTTTCTTCTTTCAATTGTTAAACTTGTCTCACATACATAGCCTTTCTTTTTCAACTCAGCAATTTTCTCTAATCACTTAGCACACAACAATAGGAGGTGTTTTTTCCATATCTTTTTCACTAACAATTTTCTCTTTTTCAAATTTTTTTTTCTTTCTTCTTTCCTTTTCACACTCCATACAAAATTTTCATCAGCTAGTGATTTTTCAGTTTAGCTTCAACTAACCGACAAGTCTTTTCACGGTTCCATTCATAATCAAGACAATCCCCCTAACATTGCCCTTACTTCTTTTAGCGACTAAGTGCTTTCAGAGGTAAAGGTTCAAATAAGGCTTAATTTAAGAACAAAATAAGGGAATAGCTTGTAATGTAGGTACCAAAGAAAAAGGCCTATAGGCTCAAAGGGGCTAGCAATGGACAAATTTATATTCGATGTGACAAGCACATCCATAATTAAACAAGAAAGTGCCTCTATCATTTCTTAGATTAGCCCAACTTACAGTTTCGCTTTAATTAACACGCGGGGCAAGTTCTAGACTATATAAGACAGCATAGAGAATCAAAACCTCACTCACACAATGCACATAACTCAATCACGACGGTTCTGTTCAAATTTCGAGTTAAGCCAGCATATATAATTGAAAACATTTAAGCAATAATTACACTATATGATTTACAAGTCAACAACTAAGAAGGGGTGTCACAAATTGGGTGGATTTTCTTTAGGCTTATAATTAAACGGGAAATGGATCATGTGTCATAGCCTATTGTACTAGCATAAACCATGTCAAGAAGCATTGCAATATACCCCAGTTCTTCCTAAAATTAGTCCTAAAAGAAAGATTAAAATTTGCCCGGTTCGAGCTACATCCTTGGAAAAGAACCGGTGCCCTAAGAAAAACCAAGGAATATTACCTAACTATCTAAAAATAAAACACAATCTTTTTGTTATTTTTGATCCAATTTTTGTCCCTCAAGAAAACGATTCATCGTCGGGAAAAATCTGGAAATTTTTTCAAAAATTGTCAATTTATACATTAAATTACTAACAATACAACTATTAAAAAGACAAAAATAAAACTAAATCATACATGATATACATTCACAACACTGACAACACAGGTATTTCCCCACCCCACACTTGAACAATGCATCGCCCTCGATGCATGCAAACATGTAAAGTAGAGCAGGGTGAGAAGAAAACTCTCTGTTTGCGCTTTCTTTAGGGGACTGGCGAGGTGGTGGAGGAGGTTCTAATGCTTGTACCTTTGCTAATGTTGTCACGGGCCATATTATCCTGCAACACAAGTAAACAGGAATGTGAGCAATGTTCAAAACATATGGCATAGGTTGGCATGCAAGTCGTCACATGACCCCACACTTAAAATCGAAGCATAAGTACAAGTGTTGAGCCATAGTATTCCGACCCCACACTTAAAATCGTAGAACATTCTGCCTGCAGTGCCCCAGGCAGCGCCGGGCGCTGGCCTGGGCGCTGTTTCCCGAATTTTTTTATTTTTTGAATTACCGTTATATAACTTACATGTCCTACAACATTACACCTAATAATTCTATATGTATACATCAATTGTATTACCCTATCTAGTCTAAAAGAATAAATCAAGAAGTTAAACTAGGAAAGCGATAAAAATTGGGTTGCCTCCCAACAAGCGCCTGATTTAACGTCGCGGCACGACTCAGATTCTTGCTATCAATCTGGCTTGATGTCTAGCCTTCGAGCTTCTTTAACAAATGGCCTGAGCTCGGAGTGACAGGCCTTTTCAACTCTTCTGCTTTTCTAAACCTCGGGACATGATTGCTGGAAATATCCAATACTTTCTTAATTTCTTGCGTCATTCCATCTTTACTCTTTTCCACATCCCCAATCAATGCTCGTTCAATAGGATCAACTGGGCTCATGTAAGGCACTAATGATGTGGAGGCATTCTCCACCACCGAGATCATTGCTAATTCCTCATAATGGGTTGGCAACCGGAGTGGTTTATAAACATTGAACACTTCTTCTTGATCACCCACTCTCATCGTCATTCTACCTTCGCAAACATCGATAATGGCGTGACCTGTGGCTAGGAATGGACGCCCCAAAATAAATGGGACGTCCTGATCTGGCTCATAATCTAAGATGATGAAATTCGCAGGAAATATAAATGAGCCAACTTGGACTAGGATGTCTTCAATCACACCCTCCGGATGAGCCAAAGAGCGGTCTGTCAACTGTAATATAACTGGGGTCGGGCGTGGGTCACCCAACCCCAACTGTCTGAACACTGAAAGTGGCATCAAATTTAGACTCGCTCCCAGATCACATAATGTTCTTCCCACAGCATGTTTCCTAATTGAAATCTGAATAGTGAAGCTGCCCGGATCCTTCAGTTTGTGTGGCAGCTTGCCTTGAATTCTAGAACTGCACTCTTCAGTAAGCGCCAACATTTTAAATTCAGTCAATCTCCTTTTATTGGACATAATATCCTTGATATACTCATCGTATTTAGGCACCTCTTGCAAAATATCCACCAATGGAATGTTGATTTGTACCTGTTTTAGAATTTCAAGGAACTTTTTGTATGCCTCATTATCTCTCAACTTCTGTAACCTTTGTGTAAATGGAGGTGGTGGCCTTGCAACCAATTGTGGGGGTTGCTTAGCTCCTGCCTCTTCAACCGATTTCTTAACCTCTTTGGCCTTCTCTGCTGTTACCTCGATGGTGATTGGTTTTTCATTGAAAGTCACCTGCTTCTTCTTTTTCGATTCTACCTCTTCTAACTGTCTCCCGTTCCTCAATGATACCGCATTCAGTGCTGCCCGTGGGTTAGCTTCAGAGTCGCTAGGTAGTGCTCCAGCTGGTCGAGTATTTTGAGCCCCGACCAGCTGTCCCAACTGGCGCTCCAGATTCCTCACTGTTGTGGTGAGGGTTTGATATTTAGTTATGAATTGCTTGTTGTACTGCACCAGCTGCTTTAACAACTCATTCGTATTATCGTCTGATTGTGGAAGTTGCCTTTGTGGTTGATTATAGTTTCCTTGCGGTCTGCTTGTATGCTGCTGCTGATGATGACTACCCCATGAAAAGTTGGGATGATTCCTCCAATTTGGATTGTAGGAATTCCCATATTGTGTATTCTGATTTACGGGTCCCCTGTTCTGTTGTCCCACATAATATATGGATTCCGGATTGGTGGGGCACATATCACTTGTGTGGTTGTCACCACACATCTCACAACATAATGACATTTGTTGGACCTGCTGTCTTGGTTGGACCTGCTGCATCGTCATTTGGTTCATCTGATTGGCCAGTTTAGCCATCTCTGCTCTCATAGCTGCAAGGTCATCCAATTCTATCAACCCAGCTCCCTTCTGTTTAATGGCTCTGCGCGAGTCACCGTCACCTTGCCAATTATGATCATTGGCCGTGAAATTGTTCAATAGGAGTTGGATTTCACTATAC
>MCJB01032512.1:136582-178030 GCA_002018475.1 Nicotiana obtusifolia | reverse complement strand
AACTCAGTGAGTAATAAAAATAAATAAGAACTGAAGATAGGAAACATCCAAATCATTAAACAATCCACGACGAAGCAGTAATTCAATTTACATTCCACATCAATACGTGAAGTAAGCAGAATAATCACAACACCAAAAATGCAATGCTATGCAATGCAATGCGATGCTATGCCATGCAATGCAATGCAATGCTAGTCATGCTAGTCAAGGCTAGTCATGACCTGTGGCGGACGTGCCACACGATCCCCTGGGTACCCGCGCTCGGTGGGTGGTTCCGGCGCAATATATATATACTAGTCATGCTAGTCAAGGCTAGTCATGACCTGTGGCGGCGTGCCACACGATCCATTCGATGCAATGCAATGCTAGTCATGCTAGTCAAGGCTAGTCATGACCTGTGGCGGCGTGCCACACGATCCATTTAAAACCATTTGAAAACATCATTTGTGTTTCAAAACCAAGTTGATGAAATGTTTCATGCAACAACAATGGCGGTATGTCCAATAACACCCTTGTAGGGTCCACACAACTAGCAATATGCCCAATATCGTAATACAACATACAACAACAATCACCCTTGAAGGGTTCATATGACCGGCACGAAGCCCAAACACAATAATATCAATTTAGTTCCAGTCAAGAACACAGTAGAAATCATTAATCGGGATGGACCAAGTCCCAATCTCCATACATAAACAAACTCATGCTCATCACCGAGCATGTACCTCACCTCATTACAGTACTAAGAGGTGAAATCCGGGGTTTCGAACCCTCAGGACATCATTTACAAGTATTACTCACCTCGAATTCGGCTAAGTCCTTAGCTCGCGACGCTCTGGCCCTTTGTATTGGCCTCCTCGCGCGTCGAATCTATCCAAATTCATAATCATTATGTCAAATTAAGCTATGGGGTAATCACCCAACAAAATAATCCGAATTACTGTAAATTTCCCAATTCGGCAAAACCCGAGCCCCGGGCCCACTTCTCGAAATTCAGAATTATTACTAAAACATGTTCCTTATCTCTTTACGAGTTCACCCATATAAGATTCGTCGTATTCCGACTTCGAATCGGCCTTAATCCCCAATTTTTCATATTTTCTTGAAATTGAGAAGAACCCTAGGTTCTTCTCTTTCACAAATTCGTGAATTTATGGTGGGATTAAGCATAGAAATTACAATCTAAGAGGGATTTTAGGGTATAGAACACTTACCCGATGATTCTCTTAAGTTTCCTTCTCTATTTGTTTCCACTTAGCTTCAATCTCCTTCTCAAACAGCTCCAAACGTTCTAAGCTAGTGCAACCCTCTTTTCTTGCAAGATTTATCACTAAATTGTGATTGCATGTGAGTTTGAGGGTTGATTTCCGAAGGTTCTTTGTGTTGGCAAGGGTTATAGTTCATGGGTTGTGTTTCTGATATGCCCAAACGAATCCCTAGCTTTGTATTTATAATAGCCGAAAAAGTTGGTCAAAAATGCTGAAAATTCAGCAATTTCGCGACCCCTTAGTGGGATTTCGCGTTTCGCGAAACCCTTTCGCGGTTCGCACTTCCCATCGCGAAATCAGCAAAAGGAAACCCAAGTTTCTGCCCGTGTTCGCGACCTCCAGGTCAAATTTCGCGGTTCGCGAAGCTATTTCGCGGTCAGATTCGCGATCGCGAATCTGACATTTCGGCAGACTTCTTCCTCGTTACGAAAATAAGACTAACTTCTTCGTACAGAGTCCGATTTGGACGATTCTTTTTGCTACGGCTCCGTAATTTCAATACAAATCTAATGCTTCAAACAAAACTGAATTTGGAGTTCATTTACTAATTCTAATTTCAATTACACCAGAAGCGCAACGACAAACTAAGTCCCGTTAATGATCCAAAATTCACCCGAGACCCCCGGGACTTTATCCGAACATGCACACATGTTCTATAACCTCATTCAAACTTGTTCCAATCTTTGGAACACTAAGATGAACATCGATTTTATAGAATTTGCATTGAAAGCAATTCTATGAACTTCAAGGATCCTCAATTCGATCCTTCGATCCGAACCCGACCAAACGATGTCCGAATGGTCTGAAAATTTGCACGCAAGTCCAAAATCACATAAGGAACCTACAGCAACTTTCGGAATTTCATTCCGACTTACGGATCAAAATTCGACCTATCAACCGGTATTCCGAACTTCCTCGATTCAATTCTCACGCTGTTCGAGGTCTATTAAATTTATTCCGGTCACTCGTCTAAGTCATATATTCTCTCCCGAAGCTAGTCGAGTCGTCGGAATTCAAATCCGAGCCTTCTAACTCAAAAGTCAATTCCATGGTTGACTTTAGCGACTTAGACTTTCTTAAATGAGACCATGAGTCTCATTTTGTTTCAAGTATTTCGAGTACATTTTACTCGATTAAATTTCACATAGTACGATAAATGAAATAAATTCAGGGAAGTAAAGTGAGTCATCACAGCTCGGCACTTACGGAGAACATGGGATCGGTTGTACTCATACTACACTCTGCACTTCTTGTGCAGATTTTAGAGTTGGTCCCAGCGATGGTCAGTATATTGCTCGGGTTGACTATTGGACGAAGACTTGAGGCACAGCTGCTTGGCGTTCGCAGCCCTGAAGTGCCCTTCTACTTTATCTTAGGTGTGTATTTTCTTTCAGACAGCTTTACTTTTATTCAGACCTTTATATGTATTATTCTAGTAGCTCGTGCACTTGTGACACCAGATCTGGATTTGTATTTAGATATTTCGGTTATTATGACTTTTCGCACCTTACTCTAGTTCTATTACAGTTATTTGAGTTTAACTGGCATTTGTTAATTTGATTTGTTAAAAATGGCTTAACACTATTCTAACATTGGCTTGCTTAACAAGTGAAATGTTAGGCGTCATCACGGACGCGAGGGAGGGATTTCCGGGTCGTGACACATACTCAAATGCCTTGGACGAAATTAAAATTAAAAAAAATAAAAGGGACGGAAACAAATAAAAGATATCACATACAATTCAAGAGGAAAATCCACTTATATTAAAATGCACCGAGGAAGAAACCCAGAAATAATGAAACAAAAGTTGGAGAAAGCTTACGGGAAAGGGGAAAGGGAGGAAATCGTAGCACCAGCAAAAAGAGCGATATATGTGCAGTGCAGTGCTCTTAAAACCTTTGGGGATTATAAATCTTCTAAAGCAAACGCCCAAGGGTTTTTAATACTATGCAGAATACATGTATGAAAGAATTAAATATTGACGAAAGATCTTTGGTCCTTTTCTCTGAACATACAAGTTCACGAAAAATTTTACTATGTGAGTCTAACCTTACTCACATGAGTCTAGTTTTTTTCACGACAAGTTGACACATGTTACTAATTAATTATTTTAAAACATAAGCTTAAAAAAACAATATTTAAGTCTACTCTTTTTTCCTGTTTAGTATCTTCAATACGCGCGTTGTACGTGTACCCAATTTCTATAAATACAAAATTTTAAAAGATAATATAGTTATTATATTAAAACTTACGTTTGAGTTAAGTATTAATTAAAAATTAAACAAAAAAGTGTAAATTCTTAAAATTAATGATTATTGATCACATTTAGCTAACTCAACAAATCATCTCTATCAATATCCTCAGATAAAAATTTAACCTAATTAATGTAAATCACTATCGCAAAAATAGAATTCAGAAAGTACATTTAGATCAATTTACTCTTGTTTTGTTATGGAGAGAGCTTTTTCTCTGTCCAAGCTTATAAGCATGCATCCAGACTCTACGACCCGATGCATCCGAAAGTTGCCTTCTTATGTAACATGTATTCTGTATTTTAGCAGGAGACAAAATATGGAATACATGTTAAAAATCAGAATTAAAATTTATTCTTTCATTAGTTTCCGGTTGATGTTTAGTTTACATATGTGTCTTTAGTCAATTCTCATTTTAATAAAGGTAAGTCTGGTTTGATTCAAAATATTTTAATAGTTTATAATCTTTAAATAATTTTATAAGAAAACAAAATAATTTGTTTAAATAAGAAACTGAATACTTTAGTTTTTCATTTCTCGTACGAATTTAAATATTTGGATTTAAAAAATTGAAAATGTTGAGAAAAGATTTTTATTATGTCACCAGGATGACTTAGATAAAATAATTACACATCTACTATTTGCATTCGAGATAATAACTCTAACGGTTTAATAAAGCACATGTATTTCTAGTTTGCTAATTGTACAATTAAAGTTATTTTTCACAAAAAAATTGGCAAAAACAATAAGTATAAATTTCTTAATTAACTTTTATATTACAATTGTCAAAATATTTCATAATATATTATATAAGAAGTTTGCTACTTATTAGCACATTATGATTATATATTAAGATGAGTATCGCTTATTACATAGGAACTCTGAATTGTGATTGAAAATTTTCTATCATTGTTTGTTGATGTCTAGTTGTTTTTGGAGTTATAGGAGTTTTACTTTACCTGGAATGGGGGAATGTCCAGCTCCAGTCAATTTTAATTTTATTTTTTATACATAATTTTAATTTGGTAATTAAATATCTATAATTACAAAAACTTAAAATAAATATAAATAACAAATCGTCCGAGAATAATTACAATATTTTCAAAATAATTTTCAATTTTATTAGGAATATATAATAAATAGTATTCAATCATTCATATTCAAATAAAATTCGCCTATTATAATGTCGACGTGGATAAATTTTTTTAGATACATCTCCAGTATGTGTGAATTTTTTTTTTTTTTGGGAGGTTAAAATTTCTAGAACAACAAATCCTAATTTTTTCTCATAAATACTTTTTGATATTTTTGTGCAGAAAGATATAGAAGAAGAAGAAGAAGAATTAATATGCTCGTAGTTGTAGGCATGAATTGGGAGAGGGCATTAAAAAAAAAAAACGTGGCAATAGTGGTTTGGAATTGTCGCATCTTTGCTTTTGCCTAGATTTGATTAATACATCTTATTTTGAATAGTAAACTCTTAATCAATTTTGAAGTCCTAGATATAGGATCTAATAACTATAGATTTTAAATAAGAAAAAATTTAATAACTAAAATTATAGTTGATCTTAAAATCTTAAATATTAAAAAAGATATTAAACGACTATTTTATCTAGTAAGAATTAGGTAAAATCTTATTAACTACAAAAGGTCTACTAAACTTAAAAAGAGAAACGAGAAATTTTTAATAGTCTAAAATATAAATAAAGTTGAACGACAAACCTTCCTTTAAGCAAAACTTTATTAACTACAAAAAGAAGTCCCTAAACCTAAGAAGAGAATGGAGAAATTTACAAAATATAAATGGAATTAGAAAGACAAACATTCCCAGCGTGTGGTGAAAGTTTAGGCAAAATTTAATTAACAATAAATGACTATTCCTAAATTGTAGGGAAATTAATTAAATTATTATACCTAAATATTAATGAAATACTCAAATTAACTATATTTTCCGAGGCGAACTGCATGTTTTAAAAGGTTAAAAAGGTGAACGATATTTCGCTAAGCACCTTCGTGCTTTTAATATAGTACTAGTTTTAGCGTATATGCATTGCACGTGTCTTTCGCGTCAATCAATAGAGAATATGTACAAAATAATAAACTGGTGCATACGTTGAAACAATACCTGAATTTTAGTATCTTCTGTAAATGCAAAGATGATGAATTTAGTTGAATTAGTTATATAATATTTGTAACTATAAATATTTTATTATAGTTATGAGATATAAATACGTTATGTTGTTGTATCTCGCCTACTATCTCTTTAGAATACAAGTAATATAAATTTGGACTATCAATTGACCAATGACACTAGTAGCTTGTTTAGCCAAACTTCTAAAATCAGCTTATTTTGAAAGGTGTTTTTCGCAAAAATACTTTTTTAAGAAGTACTTTTGGTGATAAGCAATTTGTGTTTGGTTAATTAATTTGAAAAGCACTTTTGAGCCATAATTAGTATTTGGCTAAGCTTTTAAAAAGTGATTTTAAGTGTATTTTTCGAAAAAATACTTTTCGGGAGAAGCTATTTTTTCGGCTTCTCGAAAAATTCTTCTGCTCCTATTCAAAATACTTTTTTCCTTCTAAAAGCTTAGCCAAACACCTTAATTTAGAATACTTTTGGTAGGAAATTTTTTTTTTTTGACCAAAAAGAAGCTTGGCCAGATAGGCTATAAGTATTTATATTACATCAGAATTTGCACAATAGTTATTTCATCAAAATATTATAAAACTTAATTACTGAATATAAATATTTATCTAATTGTTTATCCTGTAGTGCGCTTCTACATTCCTAAATATATATTTCTCGAAATTCTAATCTATTAAATAATGTGTTTTTCGTAAAACTCTAGTCAATGAATTAGGCCGCTCTTGAGGATGTTGTTCTGTCACGACCCAATTTCTCCTATAGGCCGTGATGGCGCCCAACCTTACTGCTAGGCAAGCCAACAATGAACTAACCTTATGAATGTTTCTTTTAACATTTCAAAAATAGCTAATTTTTAATTAGCGCATAAATAGGAAGTAAGAATTTAATAAGATGAGAGATAATTTATTTTTAAGAACAAATGAGATAAGTAAATATCAAAAAAAAAAAAAAAGATCATCATGTATCTACTAGCAAAATTTTCAAGACCTGGTCTTACAAGTTTATGAGCTACTAGTAGAATATACAAAAATACTACACTACTGTCTGCAGTGAAATAGACAAAAAGTGAAAACAAAAGGAAGACTTCGGGTGCTGCAGAACGGGCTCGGAAGGCAGCTCACCGCTAAGTCTAGAAGAAATCAAGGGTGCACGCCAGACTAATAGCCAGATGCACCTGCCTCAAATCCTGCACGATTAGTGCAGAAGTGTAGCGTGAGTACATAAACAACATGTACGCAGTAAGTATCTAGTCTAACCTCGAAGAAGTAGTGACGAGGGGTCGACTTCGACACTTACTATTGGCTAAAAATAAATACCGAAATTATAATTAAGCATGTATTATAGAAATACAGCTGAAAACTCAATAACAAGGAATAAATAAACAATTCTTTTACTAATGGTAAATTCCAAATTAATTTTCATCATTTAACAAATTAATCTCTCAAGCCAATGAAACAATATCAATTACAATTGGGCTCCAAGAATTTTTACACACGAATTATGCCGAGGTCGTACGGCCCCATCCAAAATACAAATATATAAATTGTGCACTATCGAGGGTCGAACGGCATGAACCATAGATGCATCTATTCTATTACTGAGCCGTTCGGCCCCCTCCACAAGAAGAGAAAATACTTTATAAACAACCGATTCAAAAATTATTGAGAGGCTAATATTCAAAGAAAACACCAATTCTCACTAACGGTCAAGTAACCCGTCCAAAACTCAAGTAAATGAATTTTGACCTTTCACAATTCCTTTATCAAGTTCCGATATGGTTTAGGCACTTAAATTACAAGTAGGGTGCAAACATCGCAAGTATAACATGATTTGGGTTCTAAAATACCCCGGACATAAGCATAATTAGTAGCTATGTACGGACTCTCATCACCTCGTGCGTACGTAGCCCCCCACAAATGGTACCACATATTAATTCACTTCACCTATGGGTTTAATTTCCTCTTACAAGGTTAGAAAAGAGACTTACCTCGTCTCAAAGCTTACTTTCCGCTCCATAGTGGTGCTTTAAAACTTCAACTCGGTGCCGAACGACTCGAAACTAGTCAATGTTATATAAAATAGTCAATACATGTTCAAAAGTTTATATCCTAACTATTAAAGTGATTTTTCAACCCTAATTCAAGAATTCCTAAATTCACCCCCGGGCCCACGTGCCCGGATTCTGGAAATTTTTGAAGAAAGTTGTTACTCATACCCTCATGAACTCAAATATATGATTTCACTAAATTCTATAACCATTTTCGTGGTTAAATCTCGTTTTTATCAAAATCCTAGGCTTGGGACCTCAATGCTCCGCGAGCGTGAATGCGAAGGGAAAATTGCCCCATTGCCCAAATCCTTCATCGCGAACGCGTGGGTCCTTCCGCGTTCGCGAAGAAGGAAACCAGAACTAAAATTTCTAGTTTTCCTAACTGAGCTTCGGGCGGTCCGAAACACCCCCGAGCCACTCGGTGCCCCGTCCAAATGCACCTACAAGTCCATAAACATGATAAGGACCTGCTCGAACTCTAGAATCGCATAAAACAACAACAAAACCAAGAATCACACCCCAAAACCAAATCGAATCAAGTTATGAACTTCAAGTTTTCAAATCGCTCCGAACGCGCCGAATCATACTTAGACTACTTGGAATGACACCAAATTTTGCGGGCAAGTCTTAAATCACCATACAGAACTACTCCCGGTCTTGGAATCCCAATTTAGCCTCGATAACACCAAAAACTACTCCAAACCAAATTTAAAGAACTTTAAAACCTTCAAAGAGCCATCTTTCACATTAGGCGCCGAAATGCTCCCAGGTCATCCAAAACCCAATCCGAATATACGCCCGAGTCCGAAATCATCATACGAACCTATTAGAACTACCAAATCCCGATTCTGAGGTCGTTTACTCAAAACGTTGATCGAAGTCAAGCTTAACCTTTTTGTCTATCCTTAAGGAACCAACTGTTCCGATCTCAACCCGAATCCTTCCAAATCCCGAACTAACCATCTTCTCAAGTCATAAAACAGTAAAAGCACATACAGGGAGTCTTATTTAGTGGAAGGGGGTTCTAAAAAGCAAAACGACCGGTCGGGTCGTTACATTCTCCACCTCTTAAACAAACGTTCGTCCTCGAACGGTCTAGAATCATACATGGAGTGCTGAATAAGTGTGGATATCTGCTCCGCATGTCCTCCTCGAACTCCCAAGTCGCCTCCTTGATTGGTTGGCCCCTCTACTGAACATTTACCACAAAAATCCTCTTGGACCTCAACTGGCGAACCTGCCTATCAACAATGGCAACTGGCTCCTCCTCATAACCGCTCTCATCTAACTGAATCGTGCTGAAGTCTAATACATGTGACCTGTCGGCATGATACCTCCGGAGCATAGACACGTGAAAAACTGGATGAACTCCTGATAGATTGGGAGGCAATGCAAGCTCATAAACAACCTCCCCAACTCGTCGCAACACCTCAAATGGGCCTATAAACCTTGGGCTCAACTTGCCATTCTTCCCGAACCTCATGATCCCCTTCATCGGCGAGGCTGGTGTCAATGGTTTTTATAAAAAAAAGGATTACAGTAAGGGTGTGTTTCGTATAACGTAAAATATTTTCCAAGAAAATGTGTTCTTGGAAAACAAGTAGTAATCTTACTCATTTTTCGGTGTTTGATACGCAAATTAAGGAAAATAATTTCTCAAGAGTATTCATAAATAATTTAGATACAATAAACATGAAGCCATAAACTTTAGAACCAACAACCTTCCTAACCCATAAATTTGATAAACTTCTGAACCGCTAAACTTTCGAACCCGCAAACTTTTGAACCTGTAAACTCTATAATTTCTAAACCCGCAAACTTCCAAACACATAAACCTCTGAATTCATAACTTTGGAACACGCAAACTTTTGAATCTGTAAACCGAAAAAATGAAAAAACCAACATTGAAAAGAAAAAAAAAAACTTTTTGGAGAGGGGGGCGGGGTAGGCGAGAGAAGGGGGAGGGGGTTGGGGTTAGATATGAGAGTAGGTGGAGTTTTGGAAAAATATTTCTTAACTTTTCCTAGGGAAGTCATTTTCCTCCAATTTCAGGAAAATGTGATATCTAGGAAAACTTTTTCCAAACTATTTTCTGCAACCAAACAGTGAAAAATGGGAAAACATTTTCCGAAAAATATTTTCTGTCATATAAAACACACCCTAAATAACGGGTTAAAATAAAGGTTGTTGTCTTAATCATTATCATCTATCTATATCTTTATCTATACTATATTAAAAGTGGGAAGCCCCTAAATCTAAAGTTGAATTACAAAAATGCCCTTAAAATTAATTAACCACTTTGCCCTTCACCAAAAAAAATAAAAAGAGGAAAAAGACCCTCTAAATATAAATTAAATTCCCTACTCTTGAAAAGGCACCAATGAACTGATTCTCAACAAGTGACCAGAGACGGCTATTCACATTTAATATTGTCATTTTATTGACGCATCTCTTCACAGGCGCTTAATTTCTTCCATGGGTTCCTTTTAAAATATCATTTTATCATTTTCAAAAGACTTCGCACTGCCCCTCTTGTATCACGGAGTTGTACAAAGATTCAATCAATAGCATGGAGAATAAAATCTCGAGGAGTCGCTGGAGATAGGAGTTCAAATTGACTTTTTGGATCATAGTCATCCTGGGGTAAAACTTGAATAATATTGAAGGTATATAGCAGGGTAGGAATATGTAAAGTCAAGCCAATGGATCAGAGGAAACAATGCAATGTTTGAAGGAACAACATATGAGTTGAAGAATACATCTTCAAAAAGAAATGACGAAAGGCACGAAAAAAGAAGAAGAAATATAAAATCTGCAAAAATAAGGTACATATATATACCAGTGTGAAAACCATTTATCACAATCATATATGGTCAGAACCAAGTAGAGATCACAGTTATTTCTTTGTATGATAAAATGTCCAGTAACGCATGGATATTACAGATAATTTGCAAAGCAGTACTTTTTGAATTGTTATGTGAAGAAGAATAATCCAAAATGGCTGTTTGTTTGGAAATTTTATTCATATATCATATGACAGAAGGAATGTATATTCCTTCGCTTTAATGTTTTTTTACCAAGAAGAAATTGCTGATAAAATGTACTTTTTTTTAAGTCTACACTTTATATATTGATGCAATATAAAATGCGAAAAACAAGATAAAAGGATAGAAGCAAGACGTTCAATGAACGATCAAGACAACAAGTAGGAACTAGTCTACTTACCTTCTTGATGAAGTCAAGGAGTACCTATACTATACGAACAACCCTCAAGACAACGATGGTCTTGCAAACTGTTCGATCAAATAAGGAACGAGTTCAATTTTGAATCACACCAAAATCTGAAAAGTTAATTCACACGATTTTGGGAGCAAAGATAGCTGCCGATTTTGTATTAAAATTATAATGTAAGGTACCAAAAATAATGAAGTGTTTAGGCTTATATAGAATGAGCCCTGTCCTAAGTTAACTAGGAAATAAACAACTAACAAAAAAGGCCACAAATGGCTAAGTAATTCGATGGTCACGCAGGACCCCAAATAACTAAGAATTAATATCTTCCATAACTACACAATAATCTCAACACAATAACAAGCATCACATGCCAAACATCAAAATGTGCTTAGAAACGCTTGGCTCTTCTTCACCATCAAATGTGCATCATGAAGCTCTTTAGCTTGACTTCTCGTGAATGGTCTTGAAGGCTTAAACGTATCATGATCAGGTTGACCTGCATCATCCTCCCCTTCTTGGGAAGATTTCGTCCTCGAAATCGAACCTTCTTCATCTTTCAAAGCAGCACAAGGAGTCAAGTCAGTGACATTGAATGTCTTAGAAACAACATAATCATTAGGCAGATCTATGACATAAGCATTATTATTGATCTTCTGCAACACTTGAAATGGTCCATCTCCTCGCGGAGCCAACTTCCCTTTCCTATGGTTCGGAAATCCTTGTGGAAGTGCACCCAAACCCAGTCACCTCTCTTTAAGTCCAGCTTTTTCCTTCCTTTATTCTTCTTGACCGCTACCTTTTCATATGCATCCTCTAAAGTTTTCCTCACCTTAGCATGCAATTCGAGTGACGCGGCTGCCCTTTTTTCTCCATCAGTGCTAATAACTGTATCTCTCGGCAAAGGAACAAGATCAAGTGGTATCAAAGGATTAAAACCATAAACACATTCAAATAAAGTAATGCTAGTCATTCGATGAACAGTTCTATTATATGCAAACTCCATAATAGGTAATCGGTCAGCCCAAGTGCCGGACTTCCTTTTAGTCAAAGCTCGGAGAAGAGCTTCCAAGGTGCGATTAACAACCTCAGTTTGACCGTCAGTCAATGGATGATGTGCTGTAGAAAACAACAATTTGGTGCCAAGAGCACCCCACAAACACTTTCAAAAGTGACTCAAAAACTTAGCATTCCTATCACTAACAATAGTTCGAGGCACACCATGCAACTTTAACACATTAGCAATGAACAAAGAAGCAACATGTTGTGCATCATCATATTTTTTACAGGGAATGAGGTGAGCCGTCTTAGAAAATCTATCTACAACCGCATAGATGCTATCATGAACACCTCGAGATAGCGACAGCCCCATCACAAAATCCATCGAAACATCTAACCAAGGGCTAGTAGGAACGGGTAAGGGAGTATACAAACCATGATTATTAGACCTAGACTTAGCTCTTTTGCACTCAAAACACGCTCCACATACTCTCTCGACATCTCGCCTCATCTTAGGCCAATGGAACTGTTCCCCTAATATAGCTAAAGTCTTATCAACCCCAAAGTGTCACATCAAGCCCCCACAGTGTGCCTCACGTACCAACAACTCTCGCCACGAGGACTCGGGTATGCAAACTCTCCCCTTCTTAAAAAGGTACCCATCATGCCACTGATACTTCTCAACCCGCTGCCCACTAGTTATGGCATCACACACACTCTTAAGTTTAGGGTCATGCTCATACATAGACTTAATACTCTCAAAACCCATCAACCTAGATGCTAACGTGATAGCCAAAGCAAACTTCCTAGATAGTGCTTCAGCTACTACATTCTCCTTTCCCTTCTTGTAATGAATCACGTAAGGGAAACTCTCAATGAACTATACCCACTTGGCATGTCGTTTATTTAGTTTCTCTTGACCTCTAAGATGTTTGAGTGACTCATGATCACTCCTAATTACAAATTCCTTAGGCCATAGGTAATGTTGCCAATGAGCTAAAGCTCGCACGAGGGCATACAACTCTTTGTCATACGTAGAGTAATTCAAGGCAGCCCCCTTCAACTTCTCACTAAAATAGGAAATAGGCTTCCCATCTTGCATAAGAACACCACCAATTCCCACCCCGAGGCGTCACACTCAATTTTAAACGCTTTACTAAAATCAGGTAATTGTAACAACGGGGCAGAACTAAGCCTATGTTTCAACTCTTGGAAGGCACCCTCTTGCGGCTCCCCCCACACAAAAGGCGTGTCTTTTCTCACCAACTCCGTGAGTGGTGCTGCTACGGTGCTAAAGTCTTTAACAAAGCGCCTGTAGAAACTAGCTAGTCCATTGAAAATTACGAAGAAATCCTTACATCTTTTTTGCAGATCACACTACTAGAAAACAGCAAAAAAGCGACCAAAAATTAGCGACCAATGTTGGTCTGCCAAAAAAGGCGACCAATATTGGTCGCAAAACTAGTAAAAAAATAAAAAAATAAACTTAAAGAAATTAGCGACCAGAGTTGGTCGCTACGTGGTCGCCAAATTCATCAACATGTTGACCGAACTGGTCAGACCAATCTGGTCAAAGAAATTTCACAATTTGCAACCAAAGTTGGTCGCTAAAGTGGACCCACGTTTACAATTTGCGACCAACGTTGGTCGCTATAGGACGGGTAACATTTGGGCAAGATTAGCGACCAACGTTGGTCGCTTATGTGGAAAATAAAAATATATCCGATTTGCAATTTGCGACCAACGTTGGTCGCAAAATATAAAGTATAAATATTTGCGACCAACGTTGTTCGCTTGTTAAGGGGTAATTTTTGGGGGAGATAAGCGACCAACGTTGGTCGCTTATCTGGAAAATTTAAATAAATCAGATTTTCTTTTATCGACCAATGTTGGTCGCAAATGTGAAAGTATATATATTTGCGACCACATTTAGTCGCTTTCATGTCAACATTTTGCCAAAATTAAACTCACTTTTGTATTTACTACATGTCTAAAAATATAATGTAAGCCGTTAACGCTTTTGTAATACAAGGGATTAATATGCAGTTAAGTGTACTACGGAGCGTGCGTGCAATACATTTAGTATATATATACTATAGTATATTATGCTATATATATATCGAATATACATTGATATATAATATACTATACTATATAATATACTATACAAAACACTTAATATATATATGTAACTATACATATATAATAACATGAAGCGCTCAGAACACAGGGACGGGTTCTTTTAGGTATTGATACACTTGTAACGATGAATCACCATTATAGTATATTATATATATACATTGATATATAATACACTATACTATATAATATAGTATACAAAACACTTAATATATATATGTATATATATATATAGTATAGCGTCGTATATATCAAGTTATATATATATATATATGTAACTATACATATATAAGAACATGAAGCGCTCGGAACACAGGGACGGGTTCTTTTAGGTATTGATACACTTATAACGATGAATCACCATTATAGTATATTATATATACATTGATATATAATACACTATACTATATAATATACTATACAAAACACTTAATATATATATATATGTATATATATATATATATATATATATATATAGTATAGCGTCGTATATATCAAGTTTTATATATATATATATATAACTATACATATATAAGAACATGAAGCGCTCGGAACATAGGGACGGGTTCTTTTAGATATTGATACACTTGTAACGATGAATCACCGTTATAGTATATTATATATATAACTTGATATATAATACGCTATACTATATATATATAGAGTATAGCGTATTGTATAATACACTATACAATACACTTAGTATATGCAATACACTTAGTATATATATACTATATAACTTGATATATAATACGCTATACTATATATATATAGTATAGTGTATTGTATACTACACTATACAATACACTTAGTATATATATACTATATAATTTGATATATAATACGCTATACTATATATATATATAGTATAGTGTATTGTATAATACACTATACAATACACTTAGTATATGCAATACACTTAATATATATACACTATACAATACACTTAAATATACTAAGTGTATTGCATATCCTAAGTGTATTGTATAGTGTATTATACAATACACTATACTATATATATATATATAACTATATATATATATAACTATACGTATATAAGAACATGAAGCGCTCGGAACACAGGAATTATATAAATTCGATAAAATTTTAGCTAATCCACTAATATTTAGTGCATAGTATAGTGTATTGCATATACTAAGTGTATACTATATATATATCGAATATAGTTCAAAATAAATAAATTAATATATTATATAGTATATGTATATGTATAAATAAATATTTATATATATACATACCCTATAATAGATATTGACTCTTATATATATATATATATATATATATATATATATATAAATATTTATAAATACATATGTAATATACAGCACAGACTAAAGCGACCAACGTTGGTCGCAATTTTGAATTTTAATTTTTTTATTAAGCGACCAACGTTGGTCGCAAACGTTGGTCGCTTTTTTTAATTACAGAAACAAAAGCGGGCTTCCTCCGCGACACCACGTCCCGCCGCTGCTCGCCGCTGCCGCTGCTGCGCCTCGCCGCCACTGCTCAACCGCCTATCTCTCTCCTTCTCCACGTATAGAAAATCAAGGTTAGAGATATTTCTTGAAATTTTATCTTTTACTACGTTTGGTGTTTTTACTTCATTCTGTAATTTGTGTTTAGAGTCCAACATTTGGAAAGAATTTCTTTTAATCTTTTTGTCATCCTCGAACAGTCCAAAGTAAAAATTACAAGCTGTAATTACAGTGTTGGATCGAAGAAGTTTTGAATGTGGACCCACCATTTGCCTTTATCAAACAGATTTGGTAAATTCTTTTAACTGTTGATAGGTAGATCGAAATGAATGAATGAATGAAAATTGGCAGAGAACTGTCAACTTTTTATTGAAGTAATTTTCTTTTCTTTTGGACTAAATAGTTAGACTTAGACAATAATTAATACCTATTAAATTGTGCATGTGTAGTTAAGTAGTTGCCTAGCATGCTAATCAAAGAACTTACAACTTTAATTAGAAAAATATTGGAATATGAATTAACTAAATTAATTTCCTCTTGCTTTATTTGTATAGATGGAACATCGTACTTGGATGTACAATAGGAATTATCCTAATCGACGGGGATTGAGGGAGGATTTTGTAGAAGGGGTGGATGACTTTATTAGACATGCAATGTCACTTCCACCATACCTAATTGAAGGAGTAATTAGGTGTCCTTGTGTTAAGTGCGACTGTATGAAGTTTGGAAAACCGGATGAAGTTAAGGTTCATCTTTATAGAAAGGGGTTTATAGAAAATTACTTTGTGTGGACTAATCATGGAGAGATCGATGGTAGCCATGGGATATTTTATAATCTAGTTGTGGGTGAAAGTAGTAGGTCGGTGGAGAATATAAATAGTGATTCCGAAATTCGTCATATGGTTTCAGATGCTTTTGGGATGCACTTTGGGGGTGATTCCAATGAAAATATTGAACAAACTCCTAATGATGAGGCAAAACGTTTTTTTGAACAATTAGAGGAAGCTAGTCATCCACTACGCAATGGAAGTCCGCACTCTAAGTTGTCTGTTGCAGTTAGATTACTAAGTATGAAATCTGACTAGAATATTTCTCAAGGAGCTATGGACTCTTTCATTGACCTTATGCCTGAACTAGTTGACCGTGATGTCGACTTACCTGTTGATTTCTATAAGGCAAAGATATTGGTTTCTAAGTTAGGATCACGGGCATCAGCGTCGCAGCCACTGGGGTCACAGCCACTGGGGTTGCTGCCACTCGAGTCGCAGCCACTCGGGTCACAGCAATCAGTGACATGTCCCCCTGCGTCCGATACATCTATGTCGCAGGGCTCGCAGCCATCTTCATCTGGGACTCCATCTATTACAGGCCTTCGCCTGCGAGACACCAGCACTGATCCCCCTACACCTTCCACACATGCCTCTGATGTACATGGTTCGGACGGTGATGGTGATGATGACGAGGAGGTGCATCGTGATCAATATAGCAGGATCATCATAGTCCCTGAGGGTGGCGGGTAAGAGTTATTTGTTATTTTTTACGTTTATTGTTTTGTACGGTTTTACTAAGATATTAATGTGTCTTTTTTTAATTACATTAAAGGTTCATCCCTAGTAATGTTACTACAAGGATAATCACCCAAGCCACTAGAAAGCTATATGATGGCCCTTATGCGACTTGGAGTGATTTTCCATTCTCGCTTAAGGAGCAAATTTTCAATGAATTTAAGGTATAAATGTTCTTTTAAGTAGTACAATTATTTATATTTGTGATATTTCCATCTAAATACTTAACTTTTGAAATACAGAGCAAGTGTGTATAGGAACACCGCTATAGTGTGGATGTAGCTTCAAACTTCCATCTCAAGGCTCGCAAGCGGTTGTCACATTGCTTTTCCAGAGCTAGAAAGTCGAACCAGAAGCCCTCCTGGTTGCTTGATCATCTATGGGATGATCTGCAAAGGCAATAGCTAACCGCATATTTCTTAAATAAGAGCGAGCAAGGAAAGAAAGCTCGTGCTTCGGAGAAGGGAGGCTCCCTGCACACTGGAGGTACGATCAGCCTCGGTACAATAAAGAGGAAAATGGTACGTAATTGCTTAATTTAATTTTAATTTTCAACGTCTGCTCTGTTTATTAACTAAAATTTATGAGTTTTCAGGAGAAGAAGTTGGACCGTCCGATGAGGCAAGATGAGTTATTCAAGGAGACTCATATTGTCAAGAAAAAGAAAGATTCGGATGAAGAAAGGTGGATCGAGGGCCGAGCCTCGACTGTACATGTAAGTTTTCAATTTTCATTAAGTACTTTGATTTACTTTTATATAACTTTTGAAATACTAATTCAATGTAACTTTTCTTATAGAGTTGCTTCACAGCTGAGTTGAAGAATTCATACGCAGCCAGCCACCATCTTCATCGGGCGACCCAATCCAACCGTCGGACGAGGATGCTGAAAGACTATGGACGCAGGCTGCTGGCGGTCCAAAATGGGAGAAGGTATACGGGCTTCCCCCTAAGAAATTCCACCGCTATAAGTGTGGAATGCAAGGAATAAACACTTCCGCGCAAGCGGAGCACCTTGATTGGGAGAGCCTCTCCGCTGTGCGAGAGAATGTGGCAAAGCTCACAGCCGAGCTAGAAGCCTCCAAGGAAAGAGAGAAGGTTAGAGATGCTCAGTATATTGCCATACAAGAGCAGCTCAAATCTCTCTTGGCTTCTGGCGCTTTTCCGATTCCCCGGTCTCGTGAGTCATCGCCAGAGGCTCGCCCTCCCCGTGCTACTTCCCCCGTCCTCCCCGTTATCATCCTTCCGGTCCTACACAACAACACCCTTATCCATACTATCTTGGTGATGACATTTCATCGGACGTTGACACTAATGATGTAGACATTAATAATCCTTGAATTGTAATAACATTTAACTTATTCTGGTTAGCTTATGTATAAGTTCTATTGAACTTTATACTTTGTTACTTTTAATGTTGTTGTTGTTGTTGTTGTCGTTGTTGTTGTTTATTGTTGTTGTTGTCGTTGTTGTTGTTGTTGTTTATGGCACATAAAATGCCATAAACGAATTTGGTTTGATGTTGTTGTCGTTGTTTATTGTTGTTGTTGTTGTCATCGTTTATGGCATAAAATGCCTGTTTAGGATTTTGGTAAGCTGGCAGGTGGTGTAGCTGCCAAAACAGGCAATTTATGAAAAAAATGAACCAAGAAAAGCGACCAACGTTGGTCTCAAGTTGGTCGCTTTTCACTGCAAAAAAATAAATCTGAAAATTAGCGACCAACGTTGGTCGCTAAACTGCCCAGATTTTAACACTGTTCAGTTATAGCGACCAACGTTGGTCGCTTATTCTAGAAAAAAAAAATCAGAATAGTGACCAAGGTTGGTCGCTATATTACCCAGATTTTTAAAATCTGGGAGTATTGCGACCAACCTTGGTCGCTAACTGTAAATTAAAATTATTTTGTTCTTAGTTTTGCAACCAACCTTGGTCGCTTAACAAAAATTAAAAAAAATATTAACAAAATTTGCGACCAAAGTTGGTTGCAACCTGTAAATTAAATTTTTCTGAAAAAAAAATTAATTAATTTGCAACCAACATTGGTCGCAATTTTCCAGATTATATTTATTAGGAAAAACATATGGAGACCAACGTTGGTCCCTAATTTGTGACCAAAGTTGGTCTCTAGATGTTTTTCCGGAATGTTTGATCCTTTTGTTGTAGAGACCAAAGTTGGTCGCAAATTAGCGACCAACTTTGATCGCCATTGTATTGTGACCACCTGAATTGTGACCAGGCCTGTTCGGTCGCTTTTGGACAAAAAAAGACCAACTTTGGTCGCTTTTTAGCTGATTTCTAGTTGCTGTTTATTTGTCTCTCAAGCATATAGGGTTTCAGATTGTTTCAACAATTAAATAGCAAGGAGTAGTGCTATTATATATGGTAATAATTATAAGTGATTCAAAAAATAAAAGACAAAATTTTTCCATATGAATTTTAAATTGAATTTCACCGGCAAACAAAAATGAGAAGGATTAATACTAAAAGATGAAAAAAAGCAGTAAAGATTTTTAAAACTCCATAACAGTTAAGAATGTGACCGTTCTTTTTAATTTTGTTTTTACTTTCAAAACTTCTAATAATTTCAAAAGCCAGATCATTCATTGCATCTAATTGATGACAGTGTTTTGGGTCGTGGAGATCATTTGGTTCAAAAAATTAAATCCCCGCCCCCCACGCGTAATTTTTTATTTAAAATTTAAACCAGCGTCGCAATCGCAAACTCCCAAACCCGCACCCCCCCGCTAACGCTCAAACCTGTCATCCCTAGAGGCCACTGGACATTAGGACGTGAGTCGGATTTTGTCTTCAAGTATTTAGATTTCAATTTAACCAAAAATCTCAGGCGACAAAATTGAATATAACTGGAAAACGAATTGACATACACATATGGTAACACTACACTAGTTAAGGGAGCACATGTTGGTCTATGCATGATCTATTTTTGGTTTTATCATTAATTAAGGAGATACCAAAATGAGAAAAGAAGATAGTGGGATCGGAAGTAGGAGAGTAGTGCCAAATGGAAATAAACAGTCATTCACGTAATTACGGTTTTTAACCATTATGACTTCTAAAAACTGAGTTAATATGCTAATGAAATTGAAGCATGATGATTATTATTGGGAAGAAACAAGACAAACTAGATTTTTATATAACCAAAAATCTCAGGCGATAAAATTGAATATAAACAGAAAAACGAATTGAGGTAACACTACACTAGTCAAGGGAGCACATGAGAAATGGTTTGAGTTTAGCTCAAAATATAATAAAATTTCTCGTCAATCGGTACAGATATGTGTTAGTATCATTTATAGTAAAACTGTGCAAATTAGCAGTGCACCATTCTGCAAAAAGTATCATAACAGAGAGAACACTATACGCTAATCCACTCCAGTAATTTTCTCTGTATTTCTGCTTTTGTTGCAGTGAGAAAGAGAGAGAGAGTGTGTGTGTGTGTGTCTCTTTGCATTTCGTTCCTTTCCTTTTCTCCTTTTTGATGCAAACTCAACTAGGAGGTTTGAATCTAAACGCTATTTTTCTTCGATCTGTTTATATATTTATTTGTATTCTCCGTCATTAGTAAATGTAGACTCTGAATGTTTTATTTTTCCTTTTTCTTTTTTCTGTTTAGGTGTGTGAATGTTCACGTTGTATTTGTGGGTTATTATCATTTTTTCTGCTAGAAACTTCTATATGGTTCTATATATTTTTGAGAAATGTTCTACAGGGTTTTAGGATTATGAGTTTTTTTGATCGTTTTTCATCTCGTACAGAGCTTATTTTGCTGCTGCCTGCATACTTCAGTATACACAGTTTAAAGTACTCTCTCTCTCTCTCTCGCTGAAACTTGTTCCTCTTCAGGTATGTATGCAATGTGTTGTTCTAATAGGGGTTATGGATCATTGTGTTTTTTTATCATGAATGTGTATGAATGCTTACTTGCGTATGGCTGTATTGTTCAACATTCTTAGGTAAATGCGAAAAAAAATTGTACCGTTATATGTTTCGAGATAAAAATGGTCTACTGGGCTTTTTGAATGATCGGATTTGGCCATCTTCCTCTGTGCATTTTCTAAGGTTTTTTTCTTCTTTTCTTTATTTCCTTTTGTTTCATTGTGTATAACTTTTTTCCCTTTGGTTGCAATGTTTATGCTTTTCTATTTTCTCCTTGTTTTTCTTATTGCATTGTGTATATTTTGTTGGTTGTATAGCTTTTATTGTTATCTTATTGATCATCTTTTTGTGTAGTTAGTACTTTTTAATGAATTGTCTGTTTCAATGAACCTGCATTCAAAGCACACCACAAAAATAGACATGATTGAATCCCTATTTCTAACTGAAAAAGAAACTTAAGAGGTGAACAAAGAATGTTGTTGCTTTGCACCCACGGTTGTGTCCTAGTGGTCAGTGAAGTGAGTTGAGAACCATGAGGTCTCAGGTTTAAATTCCAGCAGAGGCAAAAAACACAGGTTATTTCTTCCCATCCGTCCAAGTCTTGGTGGATAGAGTTACGTGGTACCTATTGCTGGTGGAAGGTAAGAGGTATCCTGTGTAATTCGTTGAGGTGCGCGCAAGCTGGTCCGGAACATCACTTTTATAAAGAAAAAAAGAATGTTTTTGCTTTGAATGGTTTGTTCTTTTGGAGTCTACCTTTGTTTGCTCTTTTTTCTTGTAAAAGCAAGGCCTCAATATGTTGGTTTCTACGGATTCTCCATGAATTTTGGGCTGTATGTGTAATGATTCTGTTTTTGGGAATTTTTGGCAGTCAACAATTGTTGGAATGTGCACTTCTATTTTCTTTTATATGGATGTCAGTTGTTAATGACAAGCATGTCTTCCCTTTTCAGGCCTTTGAAAAGTTAACATCACATTGGGATAAGTATCAAATGTTGCCCTTTCGAGAAGCAGAGGAAAACAGTAGTCCTAATTTTAGTTGGGGTATCAAGAAGGGAAAGGGTGCCCTTAACAAGGGAGTCCAATTTTACAAGTCATTCACTTATGAGGGGGTTGGCTTCTCCTTATATGATTGTGTGTACATGTGTCGTCCTGATGAAGATGAGCCAGACATCGGTAAGGTTGTCAAAATATGGGAAACAGCCCAAAAGAAAAGGATGGTTAAAGTTGTATGGTTTTTCCGTCCCACCGAGGTAACTCATTGGTTGTGTAATATCAAGCTGCTTGACAATGAGTTACTCTTGGCTTCAGGAGAAGGCATAGGGCTTTCAAATTGTAATCATGTGGTAATTGTTTCGCTCATCTATGTTACTCGGACTCTTCAAAAATGTTGTTGGGTGCGTGTCAGATCCTCCAAATTTAGTGCATTTTTGAAGGATCCGACACGGGTGCGGCAGCACTTTTGGAGAGTCCAAGCAACATAGTCGCTCATCCTTTTTTCAAAATATATTTTAAATATAATCTGTTTTCAGATGTTATGGCATGACCTCTTTGAGATTTTATTGCAGGAAGCCATCACTGGTAAATGCAATGTTGTCTGCATATCAACTGATAGGAGGAACCCTCAGCCAAAAGACGAAGATTTGGACACAGCTGACTTTGTCTTTTATCGCACCTTTGATGTCAGAACTCGCGAGATATCTGAGGAATTTCCAAATTCAATAGCGCAAATTGAAGGTAGTAACTATAATTCTGTTGTATCCAGTTTACAGCATTGGGCATTCATGGTTGGATGAAACAGCATTTTAGATGCTTGAACCTAGAACTTATCCATTTAGTAGTGTTCCTGCTTCTTAGATTGTTGTGTCATACATTTGGGTTTATTTCTATAGAACTACTTTAACATATGATACTATCTTTCAGAATTTTGTTTTCTCAAACTTCTGTGTAACTTATTCGAAGACAATTGTTTAATTTTCTGGGAACCTCAGTTTTATAGTTGCTTTAGATTATGTTATACATTCGAGGACATGGTCTGAATGAAGAAATGAAACGAGTACAAGGAGAGAGTTACCAACATACCATAAAGAATTTCTCACTACATTTCTGTTAAAAGGGGTAGGACTCTAATATAACTGACTCAGGCACTTATTGGCTTTTCTTTGCTCTCCCCCATGAACATTCTTGTTTCAGGAAGTTTTCATCTCTTGATATCTTTTTTCGTTTGTTAGGACGAAGAATACTGGACAGAAAAGATGATTTGTGCAATAGATAGCAGAGCTTCTAAATATCCAACTTCACTCCAGTGTTTTTTATCAAATTGTGGCATGTGAATACAGTATTGCTAGCATTCAGGTTGCATCTTATGTAGAGGTGGGAAATGGGAAGAATAGCAACAGATGATGATGGGTTCTTGGTGCATTCCCATTCATAGGCATTTGGTTTTAGCCTATTTTTTGTCACCCATTCACGCATTAGTGCTGCCTTTAATCTGATGCATATCTGGATGAGTTGGTTTTCCTAGGAGTCTCTTACGCTGTGTGACCTTCTGATGTGGTATTTCTTCAATATTCAAGGAATTTAGAGCAAGGTCATATTTCTTTCATTTTTTTGCCTTGCACTCTGGCTGCTTTTAAGTCATGGTTTCTAATGCTTGCATTTAAGGAGCTCTAGTGATGGACGGTAAAAGTTCCTTACAAGTTTTTATTGGGCAGAATAGTTCAGGATCACCTGAACTTGGCAACTTTTGTTTAGTTCCCCTTTAAACTTCACGTGGTCTTTAGTACCCCTGAACTTGGCAATTTCATAGCCTCGACCCGCTGGACACTGACAATCTATGGGAGTGTGACACACGTGCTACCACATGGATTTTTTTGTCCATGTGGCATTTTTACTATAATATATATATATATTTTATCTTTTTTAAATCCACCAACTATCTAAATCATTTTTTTTCATACCAAAATTTGTAAAAAAAAAACTTGAAACAGCATTATTTTAACTATTGTTTTTAATTTGACTAAAGATAATAATATTTTAATCAAGTTACTTTTACATATTTTGTCAGGAAAAAAAGGAATACATAGTTAGAACATATTATAATTGCATCTAAAAAAGTAAACAAATAGTAAAATTGGTACTCCATGTATTGGCTGAGTAAATAGTGTAGCTATAAGATTCGGACAAACTATTTGCGAATTTGACTCGAAAAAGAAAATGCATAGTCTAAATAAATAGTTATTGCATGAAAATAAAAATAAAAATACACAATATTTTTTTCTTTTTGTAGAAAATACACCGTTTGAACTTCATTATTTTGACTAAAATAAATGGAGTTTCAACTAACTTTTGTAGATTTTGGACCGGAAAAAAAGATAGGAAATACATAGTTGAAACATATATTTATTGTATCTAAAAAAAATACAATTGGGATAAAATATTTATTAAGAAGAAACAACGAGAAATACAATTGAAACAAATAAATCATTATATTTGATTATATGGCAATTAATATTTAAAAAATAACCTACTTGGAAGCTGATTTTTTTGATTTTTCTTCCCTCCCATGCGCCTAAAAGAGAGTGTATTCACGTTCTTTGCCACATCAAGATCTAGGGGGTCAAGACTATCAAATTTCTCAGTTAAGGTGGTTATTAAAGACCACGTGAAGTTTAAGGGGAACTAAACAAAAGTTGCCAAGTTCGGGGGGGTCCCGAACTATTCTGCCTTTTTATTGTGCTGAAGGTTTCCTTTGAATGAAGGCGCTGGATAAATTACTAACCAAATAACTGTAGTGTTGGACATATCTAATGAGATGCATGTCTATGATATTTTCGATGTTTCATGGTGGGCATTTTAGTTAGCTTTAATCCAAAACAAGTTCTGTAAAATTATCCTCAGAATCTTGTTTACTTAATAAAGAAGAAACATCTTCCAGTGACTCGATGTGAGTGTTTGTTGTGACTTGTGAGATGTCACTTGTCAGCATAAGGAAAGTGCTGGCGTTAGCCGAAGTGGACTTGTGCTCTTGTTGTTCAGTATCACACTACTTGCTTCGCCAGATAAGTGAGGTGTATGATGTAAATTTTTTTGGGAAGAACCTAAATATCTATTGCTTTTTTGCTTAGCTTACTTGTATGCATGAAGGCTTATATTTTAAAGAAAATAGTCTCTGAGCTCTTGATAAGTTTGTGATAAAATCTGTTTCTTCAGTTTTCACATTCTTCCTCTGAGGCATTTAGATATTGAAAATCAATGATTGAATCATTACCTCACTCCTGCTGCAGTGGAGCACTACTTCAATAAGGGGACGGATCAGAAGCAGCCTCTTCATCATGGAGGAAAAGGAAGTCTTGAAAAGCCACAATCATCATCTTCATTTGGAGGAACAACAACTAAATCAGTGGTGAAAGATGGCCAGTCAGGAAGAAACACTCGTAAGTACTTGTGGTATGTGGGGTAAATTTTTAGTGGTAATGTCCAATGACCGTGGTTATTTTCATTTTAACTGTTAATCTGGTCATTCCCAGAACTGAAGAAAGCCACCACTAGTTCATGGGAAAGACAGGGAAATATTTCTGTGACAAACGGCACTGTTGCAAGAACTGAAGTAAAGTATTCTTGTTGTATTGCTCCTACTAGCTTATCTGATTCTCATGCTTTGAAGAAGAGGAAGCTTCTAGACTCTTCAGGTTTCTTTCTTACCTGTAACAAGCTCTTAGAATCAGACGGCAAGTATTATGGATGTTGACTGTTCGGGGATGATGCTGCAGGTACTGCACTGTTTGAACAACATAAGGTCATGAAATCCAAGAGTCAGGTGACAAAAGTGGTAGCAAAAGGTGATTAATCGGAAAGATAATGGGTTCTTGTAAATTCATATATTTGAGCTGAACTGTTAATCATGTCATTCCCGAACTGGTAAATTCATCAATTAATTTAGGTGGACAAGGCAATCTTTCTGTGACAGACAAGACTGTTGCCGGAACTGAAGTAAAGCATTTATATTGTACCTCACCTACTAGCTTATTGGATTCTCATGCTTTGAAGAAGAGAAACCTTCAAGATTCTTTAGGTTCCTTTCTTACCGGTAACTTTCTCTTCGAAACAGATCATTATGGATGTTGTCTGATTGGGGATATGATCATACAGGTACTGCACCATTTGAACGAAGTAAGGTCATGAAATCTACAAGTCAGGTGATCGAAATAACAACATGGGTGAAGGAGGCATTCCCTTTCCCTTTTCTTTTTTTGAGTATTAGGTCCAGTGAAGTATTTGATTTACATAGAAAACACTTTTCCTCCTTTCATTTTATAAACATTGCTAAGAAAATCAAATATTGAGGTATTTGAAATCTCTGATTGCTCATATCCATATTGCACAGTATTTCTTTTTTAGTTCCCGATTATTGATGTACTGCATCCTGCTTTTATGAGAATGGACATTGGTTGTTTGGTTTGTAATAAACTTATAACTTGATTGTTTGTTCTTCTTTATATCTGATGGCCTTTGCTGGCCTCATCTGTTATGTAACTAAACCTCAGGTCTGACTCCTGATATGAGTGATTGGATACATTAAGGGAGCTTTTCACCTGTTTTGAATTTGGAAACTTTTCTGAAATGATCTATTTTTACTTGCAGGGTGCTAGCACATGGTTCAAGGAACAGGTCAGTTTCCTGTTCCCATTGTTATATTTATGCGGAAGTGTTGCTTTCAGTATGAGAGAAAATGTGTAAGTTGTTTGGAAAGGTGCTATAAGCTTCATCTGTTTAGAGAAAAGTAGAACATAGTTAATATTGTCCCGGTGTAGCTTTTACGTTTACTTTTAATTGGTGAGTTGGGAAGGAGAGAAGAAGCACGTGTCCTTCCAGGAAAAAAGAGATTTTCTATTATTGGGAGACTCCAAAATAATGGATGCCTGCATTTGTGCTGGTAACCTTGCAACTCACACTTGTACTCCTCAAAAATGAATTCCTGCATTTTTAGGACTAGGTTACCTTTCTTGAAGGCTGCTCTTAGTATCCAAAAAGAGAACTCTATTCCCTAGAATTATAAGTAAGAAAGAATATCTTATTTTTCTTTTGAATTTTCGCTTTTCATGCTCTATTTGACATCTGCAATATAGAATACGGACTCCTTTCATCTCTTATTAGTCTTTAATAAGGGTATTGCTTGGTGATACAATGGCCCCTTCATACAAGAGTTATTGGCTGTATGCAAAATTTTGAAAGAATAACTAAAATTGAGTATTTGAAGTATGAAATTCATACGTAAATACTCTATGGAATGACATTAGGAAGTCTATTTCCATCAAAAAAAAATAAACTGAAAATAAGAAGTCTTACAAGTTAGAGTTTTTACGTTATCACAAAAAAGGCAAATTAGAGCATTTACATGTAGTCAATTATCTATGCAAATTTTAGTATCCAGTTGCGGAAGTCAATTATCAAACAAATATAGCTTACTAGCAAAGCTTGAGCTGTTCAAAGTTTTTATGTTTTTCTTTAGTATTCATGGATTTTGATAAGAACTTGACTGCAATGTCTGTAACACAATAATCTGCTTCTTCTGGGAAGGGACTGCATTTGTTACTGGTGATGGGTGCTTGTTTTCCTGTAGACCACATTGTTTATGACTTCGTGCTCCATTCTCTTCATATTTTCCTTTTTATTCCCATAAAAATACCAGCAGGTACTATCTTAAAATCAAGTTAAAGGAGTGGTCGGAAAAAAAAAAAAAAAAAATTTTAGATGCTTGTTGCCTTACTTCACTAGTGGCAGTCACTTAAATTGTTTCGTGTGAAAGAATATGAGTTTCTGTAACAACTCAACTCATATCCTTTATGAAGAAAAGAATCCCTTTCTCTCTTCTTTGATTTTAGTTCCACGAGCCTTTTGTTTGACCCCTTTCATTTAAGAGGTGGCTTCTTTTCTCCATAACATTTACAATGGGCTTTATGTTCTTTGATGGTTAAATGCTAATGAGATCTTGGAGGCATAATAAGGAAAATGTTACTGGTCACTGGGTCCTTGCTTTCCTTGTGACCACATTATTCTCGATTTCGTGCCCCACTCCCTTCATATCTTCCTTTTTGTCAATACCATGTGGC
Source organism: Nicotiana obtusifolia (assembly GCA_002018475.1). NCBI lineage: Eukaryota > Viridiplantae > Streptophyta > Magnoliopsida > Solanales > Solanaceae > Nicotiana > Nicotiana obtusifolia. Next base: position 149,875 of record MCJB01032512.1, on the reverse strand, counting down.
TATGGCAGGTTCTATCATAAAATCAAGTTAAAAGAGTGGTTTGGTAAAAAGGTCTTAGGTACCTATTGTCTTACACTCTTACTCACTGCACATATCCACCTTAGAAGATAATTCCTCTTTCTGGTTTAATCTTTAGTTCGGTGATATTTTTCTTTGACCTCTTTCATTTAGAAGGTGGGCTTTCTTATCAGAAACATTTACATGGGCCTTATTATTCTTGGATGATTTAATGCTAGTGACATCCAGGCATAATAAGGCACAATGAATCCTCTCCTGTGCTTCAATTGAGAATGTATTCTATTGGTCGCTGTGGGGGGAGACATGGTCAAATGTGTCTTTTTAGATATCAAAGGGTTGATAAAAGATTTATGGAACTTTTCTTTTGCAAAGTGTTAGTACCTCTTTGGAATGTCTGATATGATTGCAATGTTAGATATCTGAAAACCACTTCATGTTCTTCCTGTATCAGTGGTGGGTCTTTTCGTTCCACCAGGAGTCAAGTGGTTAGTGGGTCAATATTTGGACCCATTCTGAACTCAGAAGAAATTTGAAAGCCGTATTTTGGAATCTGTTACATATTGTTGATGCTCTACTTGGGAAAACCTCAGATGCTACATGAATCTGGTGCCTCTGTAGATCTCTCTCCTGATCGTTTTTCTTTGGGTGGTTGGTGGGAAACAGGAGGTGCTAATTCGCCTATATTGAGTGGGAGAAGAGTTGGAGAGAGTTTTTGAAGTTTCTTTTTTTTCCCCACTTAACTTTTTGAAACTCTGAGAAGTTTTTTCTTGAAAAAAAATGATGCAGAAGTTAAGGTTACTTCTGTTAACCTCTCTTTATTGTTGTTATATTATGTTAACTTCTTTTCACAGAAGTAATTGTACTCTTTAATTCTTGTTTAACTCCCTTCAACTTCTCCTCACTGGGCAAAGTAAGCCAACATGGGCAATCCAATTTTGACTTGATTAGATTAACCAACACTTGGAATAGCAAAAGTTTGCAATTTGATGTAGCATCTGAAGTTGCTGTGACCCAGCCTGTCCAAAAATGACTAGAAAAAGAAAAAAAATCATGTGAAGTTTCTGTTATTTTTGAATATTACTACTACAATTTGTTGGTTTAGTTAGGGTGTTAGACTGTGGAAGCATTCTACTCTATACGGGACGAAGTATAGGAGTAGACATTGTACCGTCACCTATGTTTAGGCTGTTATGTGGTCATTTTGGATAGGGAAGAGAAAAAGGGTACTCTAAAGTTTAAAAGACTTTAAATCATGCTCATATGTGTTGTTCCATGTGGCATTTTTAGTTTCATTTTACAATGAACTTTTGAATAGCTTCTCAGGGAGGAGGCAATTACTTGCTGTTTTCCTGATTTCCTTTTTGTCTTTGACTACTTTGCCAAGTGCTCCTTTCGATTCTCTTAACTTTACCGGGACTTCCTCGAAGTGCTGTTTCTATTCTCATGAATCTGTATACATTGATATTTTTTAGCCTAAAAGCAGTTATTTACTCTATATTTTGTGATTTACATATGCTATTTTGTTCCATCCAGCCATGGAATGAAAGACTCCACGTAGCTCAAGAGCGAGGCACACTTGTGTTGCTTGAGAATCTTGATCCTTTATATACATCAGCAGAAGTGGAGGTACATACAATGGATTTGTAGTCTATTTTCAAGTTTACTATGTGCTTTATTTTGCCCATTTGAGTAATGAAAAATGAAATATAAATGTTTCTTTAGGTGCCACTCTTACGTTAATTCATTAATTAAACACTCATATATTTCCATTTTTCATTCGGGAATATTGTTTCTAAAGCTCTTGTAAGTCCAGATGTATGCGGTAAATGCTTGTGTTCCCTTTTCTTTCTATTTTCTTTTTTATTTTTGGATGAAAATATAAATTTTACCTGAATTACATTTCTTTTATTCTACATGAACTTTTCTTTTAAATTATTGCTATTCCTCTGGAAAATTTCATGAGCAAACTTTTGAATATCCTTGCATCAACTTAGGTTAACCAAGATTACTGCATCTAGCTTCAGATTTGTTATACAAATTTGTTTCACTTAACTTTGTTGCAGCCCTTTAGCACATGTTAATTTTCATCTTCAAGTCACTATCGTTAGTGAGTCTATTAGTGGGGAGGGTAGTCTTATCCCTAAAAAAACATAGTGAACCACGGGTCTATCAGAAGAGGAAAAAGTGAAGCTTGGAAAATGAAATTATAACATTACGGAATTATTCAGATATTTTATTTTGAGTTGATATTTACTTGAGCTCTCAGTAGATTTTGAAGCTTGTTTGGACCGGAGAAGTTACTTTCTCCTTTAAAAAATTATTATTTTGGTGAGTTAACACATAGGTTAAGCTTCTGAGAAGAAGAGGATTATTAGCTTGTTTGACTAAGCTTTTGGTAAGCCAAAAGTGATTTTTTAAGTGCTTATTTTTTTAAAAGTATTTATTTTAGAGAGTTAAGTGTTTGGCCAAACTTTTAGGAGAAAAAAGTGATTTACAGTAGTAGCATAAACTGTTTTTCAGAAGTTGAAAAAAGTAGCTTTTTCATGAACCACTTTTGGAACTTTGGCCAAGCACAAATTGTTACGGATATTGGCAAAATGATTTTCAAGTTAATTAGTCAAACACAAACCGCTACTCTCCAAATACTTTTGGAAAAACACTTGTGACAAAGAGCATTTTTTAAAATAAGCAAATTTTAGAAGTTTGGCCGAACAAGCTAATATGAGTAGTAGTAGTAGAAGCAATTTTTTTTTTTATTGTTGCAGAAAGCAGAAATTTGTAGTTTCCTTGAAGCCAATATTTTTCTATGATCAAAAATACCCTTATCAAAAATTTATATTACCAAACTGTCCCTCCTTAATTTAATCGATATGTCTCTCACACTCTCGTTTCTTGCATGTCTCTGAGATAAAATTGAAAAACTTAATTATATTTTCTCATAATTAATATTTAATATCATTAATTTATTTAAATAATACACTACTTCCTTTAGTCTGTTCCAAAAAGAATGACATATTTCTATATTAGGAATTTTTTTTAACTTTAACCTTTTCTTTTATCCTTAATGAGAACCCTTTATAGCCACACTATGTTTAAGATTATAAGTTCCAATAGATTTATAGCTACACTAATGTTATGACATATTTAAGGCTAGGTTTCAAAAAATCTTTAGTTCTTTTTAAAATCCCGTATTGAGTTAAATTACATCAGATAAATTCGAACATAGGAAATTGTAATTTTAAAGTGAATCTTTACATGTAATTTGACAATTAAAAATACTCTTTGAAATGATTGGTCAAAAGTGTTTGTCAAATGATTTGGCCAAACACAAATTGCTATTCTTTTAAAATACTTCTGAAACGCTCTAAAATTTGCTACTCATCTCTTGCCCTCTAGGATATTGTCTGGCATGCCTTGGAGCAAAAGGTTAGTGCAAAAATGGTGCAACATAATACCTTCTCAAATCCAGTGAATGGTAGGCCATCGTGTATCTTCTTCTTTAAGTCGTGGAGCAAAAAAAAAAAAAAAATTCTCAGCAAACTCGATGTTTCTTATTAGAATGAACACTTGCAGGGAAAGCATTTGTTATCTTCAAATCAAGTGAGGGTGCAGAGACTGCCATTTCTAAATTGAAAAGGAGATGCCTTATGTTAGGTGATGGAAGGTACTAGATCAATTTAGCAAGTTTTGTATCACTCGTGCTTGTCTTGTTGATTAGATGTTTTTATGCATTGTTTCTATCATACATCTTGCTAGTTGGCATCCGTTTCTTGACAAACTATGCTATGGTCATGGTCTTCAAAGCCCTTGATGACATGAGGTTGATGATATAATAAATGTAGTGTTTTAAAGGGCACGGGGTGAGGTAAGGCGTAAGCCTCGACGGAGCATAAATCCCATGGAGTTTTTATTTTTTAACATTTTATAAATTAATAAAATAAGCATATAAATCACAAAAAATTGTAAAAAATTCAAAAATATTGTAAAATTATATATATATATATATATATATATATATATATATATATATATGCACGAACTTTACAAAAGAATTTTTTTTCATTCTTGGAAAAGTGAAAGATGTCTCTTTACCTTCTTAAGGTAGGGGTAAGGTCTGCATACACATTATCCTCCCCATATCCCACATGTGGGATTACACTTGACTTCTTATTGTTGTTGTTGTTGTTGACTTGGAAAAGTGAAAGACGATAAGATGCAGTAAACATACTTGAAGTTGTAAAATGATAGTTCCTAATGATTTAAAAAAATGACAATAATATAAAGATTGTGCTAATATCTAAAGCCAGAAAAAATCACAAATACTCATCACAACACATATAGAACATCTTTTGAATAAAGTCTCCATGGCAATATCTAAAACTAGAGTAATACCACATGGAATTGCAAAATAAAACTAACTTGAAAAGAATAAAAAGAGAATGAATAAGAACTTGGAAGACAAGCATGGAATTAGAGCAAATGTTGGAGGACAAAGCTTTTGCTTTGTAATTTGCACTTCGTAGACAAAGAGAAAGAATTATGAAATTAGGGCTAATAATTAAAAGGAACCTTTAACTTTTGAGTTATTTTAGTTTGAGAATTTAAAATTAGCTAATTTCTTAGTATTATAACTATTAAAAAAGAAAATTTTAAGCAATTTTGATTCCAATTTGGGAAAGATTTTTGGGCTTATGCCCCCCAAATAAACACCCGAAAGGTTGGGATTTGTGCCCACGATTGCGCCTCATCAATCCACCTCAATATGTTTTTAGCTAGCCTCGCCTAGAAAATGCTTTTTGAAACATTTGATAAATTAGTAATTTCAAGAAGTCTAGACGTCAATTATGATGGTATAATTTTAACTTTGTTCTAACTTTGTTCATACATGTTAGTTATACTTAACCATCTCATGGAACTGGGATTTGTGATTTGTAATTGTTGAAGTGTGTGACCATCTCATCTAAAAGTTTAAGCTTTTAGAGAGCACACTTTTAATTATTTAATTAAGTTTTCAACATGTCCACTTATGTACGGGCTTGATTCTTTTTCATGAGCCAAACACGTGAAAATTCTTTTTGATAATGTGTGGTGATGAGGCTCGAATCAAGGACCTCTGCCTGCTCTTATACCATGTTAGAAGTGTGTGACCATCTCATGTAAAAGCTTAAGTTGTTAGAAAGAGCACTTATAATTACTTAACTAAGTTTTCAACCGTCATGTAGAGAAACAATTAGCGTGAATAGTTTCTCAAAGGTAATAGAATTAGTCAGTCTGTACTTGACATCATGAACCCATGTCATGAAAACAAGCTTTCGTTCAGTTGTTGCTTGTGCCTCTTATTGGTAACATTTATTTGAAATTTATCTTGGATTTTAGGAACTTTTGTGATTACACTTTTATTGGAAATAGCTGAATGAAACGTGAAAAATAATTGCGTTGAGGGAGATGATGTCACCATTGTTTATGTATTGTTAAGGCCAGTTGTTGCTCGGAGAGGAACTATAGAGGAGCAAGTGAAATGTAGCGGCCTTCCTGGCCATCTATCCATTGGTAGAATCAAATTTCAAAAGCTAGGAGAAGAAATGGTACGCATTTCACTGCACAAATAACCTCCTCTCCCTTAATTTGCGATCTGATGATCCAATTTGATAGTTCAATTTCTCTTGTGAAGAGAAAAGCAGTATCAACATCACACCACTCTCAGAGTAACACAATCGAACATGAGATGGCCGTCGAATGGCGTGTACTACAGGAAAAGTCGAGCCTTTGGTGGAAAGCTTTACATGAGGTGATTATGAAGAGCTTATTTTCTATGTTTCCTCTTCTGCTTTTTGTTTTCTCCAAATCATTGATGAAGGGGACGAATCCAAGATGTTGCCAAGGGTTTTAGGAGTGCTCTCTCTCTCTCTCTATATATATATATATTTGACACTGTATAATTTTTAGGTGAGAGTGTTCCCTTCCGCCTATATACCTCCTCCCCTGCTAGCCTGTCATTTGCCTGTCCTTTCTAAGTTTATCCGCTTTTGTTGTTGCAAGAAACAAGCAGCAGAGATTGAACTATTTAGGAGCAAGTTGAAGACCCCTATTTGGAACTAAGCCTGTATAGGATCTAAACGTAAGTTTAATTAATCCGCTTTTCACCTTTTTAGTCTTTTTTACCTTTGCCGTGATTTTTCTTTTTCTCGTCCTTGTAGTGTTGTTAAGTTTCACCTATAAGAGGATTGGCATCATTTCTTTTCCACAGGGACTCTTTTTGTTGGTTTCCTTGTGTACAAAAGGTATACAGAGGGTGCCCCCTTTTTGGATATGGGGTTGCACCTAAGCATAGAGAAGTACCGAGATTACAGATTAGTATTATCTGATGATAGAATGCAATTCTTTTTGTGCAGCACAATACTGCATCTTTTGTAGTACACACTGTATTGCTGTGAATTCGAAAGTTGCAAGCAGTTAGCTATAGGAAATTGGTGCGGTTTGACTTTCTTCCCGCATCATAACAACCAGATGTTTTTATTCAAAATCCAAAATTAAGTCATTCATATATCTACTTAAGGAAAAAACATATATCTACTTAATTTAAGTCGTATAGCTTCGTAAATGCAAAAAATAAGTTGACAGCATCGCATGTTTAAAACTCAAATGATAAGCCAGCTTGTGTTCAGGAGGTATCTCTTGCGGGCAGTGGCGGATTCAGGATTTTAAGGTCGTGGGTGTTCACTCTCTGGCTATATAAAAAAATTAGTTCATGCAAGAATCGATCCCTTGACCACTTCATATTTGTGCACTCTATTCTTACCTCTTAACCAAAGCACCCAAAAGATTTTTTGTTTAATGAGTGCATCCTAGTTCTTTATAACAGTATTCCCTGTATTTTCTATATAATTATACAGAGTTTGCGTCGGGGTTAACGGGTGCTTCAGCACCCGGTACTCGGAACGTGGATCTGCCCCTGCTTGCGGGGTAAAATGTACCTCATTTGAATATAGGTAGTTTCAGAAAACTTTGGACTCCCGTGTTTTCTCAATGTGATGTATTATTTTTACCTTTAAATTGACTTTGACCAAAGTCTTTTCTATAAAAACTCCAAATGTGGACGAAAAGCTTTGGATGGAAAAAAATATGCAACGACTTAATGACCAACGTCCTTTTGATATTTTTAATTTCATGTATGTCAATTTTTAAATTGGTGACCTTTTTAAATTCACGTAGATGCCATTTTTCGCCAAATTGACCTCTATAACTAACAAAATAACAAGGAAAAATTCCTGATTTACTACCTTTAAAAACTATTTATAGCCTTTATATTTTCTAAATTTTCAACTCTGCCGCCTTTAAAAATTTTAACCACGCCTAATCCACTGCTCCCCATAAACCAAAGCTCATCAAATCTGGCATTTTATCCTTACCAATTCCAAGCCGAATCATTCAATTGAATTTTTCACATGTTGGAACCAGCTGTCTTCAAATAACTTTTTCTTATTAGTATATATTTCGAAACGGGAAAAAATCATAAATAGCTTGATTTAAAATCGGTAACTGAAAAATAGTCACAGATTCAAAAGTAATCGAAATTTAGCCACTTTTTTATGTATAAATAAAATCTGAACAAAAACAACCTGATCCGGAAAAATTCCAGCATAATATGTTGGAGTTTCAAATTTTTTACATTTGAGATTCCAATATATAATGTGTTGGAATTTCATAATATGTTGGAGTTCCAACATAATATATTGGAAATTTATATGCACCAGCTCCATAATCCAGCATATTATGCTAGAATATTTCGTGTTTCAGCTAAAATAATGGCTATTTTTTTTAATGATTTTGCAAACGCTGGTTTTTTTCGATTACCAATCCAAAAACTAGCTAGACCATGCTATTTTCACTTTGAGAGTTTTACCTTCCTATGCTACATATGAAACTTTATTATCCTCCATAATCAAGTTTTAACTTAATTACATGGCCATATACAATTTACCAATTATATACAAATAAATTTTAAATGAGTATCCCTTTAAATTAGGAATTGAATAAGGAATTAGTTATTTCCCATCCATGTTCTCTCTCTTTGTCTCTCTATCCTGCGCTCTCTCTCTCTCTCTCTCTCCATCTCTCTATCTATCATTCTCTATTCTTTCCCCAATATTTCTTCCTCTGATATTCTCTACTTTTTATCCTTATATTTTTAATGGAATTCATCAATGGATTTCAGCCGTTTTACTATAGAGTTTAACTTAGCAATTTTATTTCATGTTGCACAATTGTGTTCAAATTGAAATTGTCAATCAATAAATTTTGAAGGTGTTTGACTCTCCACCATTTACAGCCATTAAAAAGCTTTGAAGCTTTGAAATCGAATTTGGGTTTTCAAAAATCATTATTTGTTTGGATTGGGTGTTGTTGCAAAGAATTGAGAATATTGTTTGGAGTTTATATCTCAATTTTGAGGGTGTTTGGTAAAGATTAGATTTGATTTTGGCTGAATTTCATACTGAAACTCGAAGAAGAAGAAGAACACATGACATACAATATACTTACGAAATTGTAGTAAAGTTGTATTATAATTGTATGTAAATTGTATTCTGTTTAATTTTATTTTATTTTTTATTTGAATGTTGTATGAAAGTTGAAAAATAGCGGTATAATATATGAATCGTTGTTTAAAATTTATATTTAAGTTATCAATACTATTTTTTATTTTATATAAAGTTGTTGATATGTATAAATATTGTATTAAGAGAGTAAGTTTTAATTGGAATTTTAGAGAGCAAGAAGCACACACCACATACGACATATATACAATCAGATACAAAATATACAAAAGACATATTGTATAAAATTTGTATGAAAATTGTATTTAAGTTGTATGATGTTGTAGTTGTATTTAACTGGGTAGGAAGGATGTATGAAAGTTGTAGCTAAGTTGTAAATAAATAAGTTGTATATTGTATAATTAGTTGTATGAAATTTATTTTTATTATGTATGTTGTTGTAGATATATTAAATGTTATATTAAATTTGTATAAAATTTATTTTTAAGTTGTATGATGTTGTACCATGTATTATTCTTTTCTTAAAATAGGTAATTATGACAAAGAGAGAGAAGAGTATAATGTATTCAACAGCTTCTCAATTTGCAGCTTTTTCTTGTCAAGGTTGTTGAAGTTAATACTACTTATCATTCTTTAGCACATTTAAGATATCATCAGCGGCCGCAGTCACCATGTTGAGGGGTTGTCCTCCACATAATAGGTACTGAATTACAGAGAGGATGGCTTCATAAGCAGACCTAGTTCCCTTTGTTTTTGGCCGGTAAACTCCTCCTCCTTCCTCTGTTTCCAAAGTAAAAACACTTTCTTCATGAATCCTCCGTGGGCTCAGAGACAAGTGGATGTTTTCGTTCGTTCTTCTGAATTTTCTTGGGAGGCTTACTCCTGTAAACGCGATCCTCAAAGGTTTTGGGATCCATTCTTCCATACAAAGACCCTGCTTCATTAGAGGTTGAATTGTCCAACATGTGATTGTAGGTTTTTATTGGCTTGGTGGACCTACACTTTTTCGATGACGGGAGCTGCTATTGCCCCCATTAGATACTCAAACGTGATTAACACTATTGTTCCATTCAATTATGCCTTTTTTCAACCATAAAATCTCCTAATTTAAGGCACTAATAACGGATTGTATATAATTTGTAAGTAATCATTGTTTAAAACGGATAATATACAAAATTAGAATAATTTTAATAAATAAATTTTATATATTGTATAGGAAAAAAAAAAATCCCTTTCACTTTCTAAACTCGGTGCCTCTATATGCTTTCATTGGATTAATCTTTTCCACACAAATATTTTAAAGAGTAATGTTTTACAGCTTAATTTGAAACACGTTAATATATAATTTCTAATGTTTGTTCGTAGACCAATATTCTAATTCCTCTCTGGTAAACTAAACGAGGCTGTAACCACCATAGTTATCTGAAGTCTGAACTAATGACCCTAACGACCATTAATACTGCGACTGACTTCCACAAAACCTACTTTCTAAATCTGGATTGACTCATTATGAATTTGTCAGGAAAATACTTTCCAAATGCTAATGCTCTTCCCACTATCTAAACTCCAAAATTTTGTAAAATTCTTTGAACCTTCCTTTAAACTACCACAAATTTTCTTATCCTTTCCTATCTTACCATTATAAATAGCCATGCATACGCAAACTAAAGGTACACAATAAACAAGCTTCATTCTTTAAAGTTTTGATAACTCCAAAAAAAAAAACTTCAAACTTAGTGTTCATTGTTCTTGTTTTAGCCAAAATGGTTCATGAAAAGCAAGTGATAGAGGAAGTATCCGGCTGGCTTAGAGTTTTCGAAGACGGTTCAGTAGACCGGACTTGGACCGGTCCACCCGGAGTCAAATTCATGGCCGAGCCAGTCCCACCGCATGACGACTACATCGACGGCGTTTCCGTCAAAGATGTAGTCGCCGACGAAAACTCCGGAAGCCGTCTCCGCATCTACTTACCTGAACGAAACGACAATTCCGTCAATAAGCTTCCCATCATTCTTCACTTCCACGGCGGCGGCTTTTGCATCAGCCAAGCCGATTGGTTCATGTACTACACTGTCTACACGCGCCTAGCGCGCGTAACCAACGCAATCATTGTTTCCGTCTTCCTCCCCCTCGCGCCGGAGCACCGCCTCCCTGCCGCCTGCGATGCCGGTTTCGCCGCCCTCCTCTGGCTCCGGGACCTCTCCCTGCACCAAGGACACGAGCCCTGGCTCAACGATTACGCAGATTTCAACCGAGTATTCCTCATCGGAGACAGCTCCGGCGGGAACATTGTCCACCAAGTCGCCGTCAGAGCCGGCGAGGAAAACTTATCTCCAATGCGACTCGCCGGCGCAATTCCGATCCATCCAGGTTTCGTGCGGTCCTATCGGAGCAAATCGGAGCTAGAACAAGAGCAAACCCCGTTTTTAACATTAGATATGGTGGATAAATTTCTAGGGTTAGCTTTACCTGTAGGGAGCAATAAGGATCATCCAACAACATGTCCGATGGGAGATGCAGCGCCGGCGGTGGAGGAGCTTAACTTGCCGCCTTATTTGTACTGTGTAGCGGAGAAAGATCTGATAAAGGACACTGAAATGGAGTTTTACGAAGCTATGAAAAAGGGGAAAAAGGATGTAGAGCTGTTTATGAACAATGGAATGGGACATAGCTTTTATCTGAACAAAATTGCTGTTGAAATGGACCCTGTAACTGGTTCTGAAACTGAAAAGCTTTTTGAAGCCGTAGCAGAATTCATCAGCAAGCATTAAAAGGAGAATATTTGTGGTTTTGGTTCAAATAAGCATGGGAATTTAGGAGAATATATATTGCATGAATATTAGTTTGTTGCATGTTCAAGATTTTTGACGTACCGTCTATCTCAAGTTGATTGTCAGGTTCTAATGGTTTTGTAATGATAATTATAAGGAGTAAATTTCTATTGTTGCGTAGAGATGTTTTTTCCTTGGTAGTAAAAGTTTATTTAATAGTTTAAAAAGTGGACAAACTTATTTTGAGATTCATGGAATAATATCTTTAAATTTCGAACGTCAATAAGTCTAGAAGTTGAAATGTACCTGTACCGTCAATAAGTCTACTTGAGGCTTTCTTTACATGATATTCGTCTAAGGCTTTCTTTAGGTATCACATTTTTTTTTGTGTGTGTGCGCGTAGCAGTTTGAAAAGGATTGGTTTGCAAGGTGATCCTCATAAAAGTTGGTGAATTAAATTGGAAATTAAAAGAAAGAAAATGAAGTTGACATTTTTGAAGCAGACTTGCCCCAACCACAGATGTTGGTCGGATACACTCACTGTTTCCTTTTTTTACAAATTGTAGACTTTTCTTTTTACCAAAATTGTTCATGAAAAGCAAGTGATAGACTTGGCCCCTACCACATTAAATGGAAGAGTTGTTTGAGAAAATGCCAATGTAGACTTCTTTGTTTTGCTAGTGAAACACTGCTAGAAATCCGGTAAAAAACGATCAAAATTTAGCGATCAACGTTGGTCTGTTCAAAAAAGCGACCAACGTTGGTCGTCAAACTGGTGAAAATAATAAAATAATAATTCTAAATACATTAGCGACCAACGTTGGTCGCCAAACTGGTGAAAATAATAAAATAATAATTTTAAATACATTAGCGACCAACGTTGGTCGCTAATTTCGTCAAACTGTTGACTGGACTGGTCAGATTTGCTTGGTTAAAGAAATTCCCAGATTAGCGACCAACGTTGGTCGCATAAGAGGACCACTTATAAGATTGGCGACCAACGGTGGTCGCTTAATAAGGAGTAACAGTTGGTCCCGGATTAGCGACCAACCTTGGTCGCAAACCTGGGGAAATATAAATAAATCCGATTTATAGTTGGCGACCAACGTTGGTCGCTAATTTTAAATAATATATATTTGGCGACCAAAGTTGGTCGCTTTCAGGTCAACATTTGGTCAAAATTAAACTCACTTTTGTATTTACTATCTAAATAATATAAATGTAAGCCGTTAATACTTTTGTAATACAAGGGATGAATAGACTAAAATATACTCTAACATGCTATATATGCAGTTAAGTAGTACTACGAAGCATGCGTGCGTATCCATATATATATATATATATATATATATAAGAACATGAAGTGCTCGGAACACAGGGATGGGTTCTTTTAGGTATTGATACACTTGTAAATTGATTCATCAATTTATAACCAACTCATATGCATGTATATATATTAACAATAAATTAAAACGTAACAATAAATTTTGAAAAGGATTGGTTTGCAAGGTGATCCTCATAAAAGTTGGTGAATTAAATTGGAAATTAAAAGAAAGAAAATGAAGTTGACATTTTTGAAGCAGACTTGCCCCAACCACAGATGTTGGTCGGATACACTCACTGTTTCCTTTTTTTACAAATTGTAAACTTTTCTTTTTACCAAAATTGTTCATGAAAAGCAAGTGATAGACTTGGCCCCTACCACATTAAATGGAAGAGTTGTTTGAGAAAATGCCAATGTAGACTTCTTTGTTTTGCTAGTGAAACACTACTAGAAATCCGGTAAAAAACGACTAAATTAGCGATCAACGTTGGTCTGTTCAAAAAAGCGACCAACGTTGGTCGCCAAACTGGTGAAAATAATAAAATAATAATTTTAAATATATTAGCGACCAACGTTGGTCGCAAAACTGGTGAAAATAATAAAATAATAATTTTAAATACATTAG